>QANZ01043538.1:39601-56106 GCA_003254925.1 Chamaecrista fasciculata
AATGAGTATAGAGAAGTCATGAAATGTTACATATTGATCCTAATTTAGTCCATCTCATTTGATTTTGCCACGTCAGCATCCCAGTCACACTGCCACGTCAGAATTAACGGCGAAATTTGGACGGAAGTGACCAGGGGACTAACTGTGAAACTTTTTGCGAAGGTTTGGGACCAAATCTGCAACAAAAATAGTTATGGGACCAAATTGAAACCTTAGTCATAGTATTGGGACCAAAAGTGCACTTAAGCCTATTTTAAATTAGAGTACTTTGGAGGAAGAGGGTTACTTTCAAATAAAAGTATATTAATCTCCTCTCCTATTCTCTCCATCCAATCTCTCCTCTTCCAATTATCCAAACAAATCAATATGAGGGATATTGGGTGGTTCACAAATATTATTTTTTTTAAGTCATGCCAACCCACAAGTGAAAATTCCAAGCTTCCTTGATCCTTGTTTGCAATTTTTTATTTGGTGAACTCACCTATTATATATTTTATTTGTACATAATGGGTTATTAAATACTTATAATTAGCCCAATTAATTAATTGATCTCATTATTATTATTTATGGATAATTATGTTATTTTACGGGTCTGGGTCAAATAAATAATTAAAAAAATGTGTAGAAACCATAATGTCCAACTTTGTTGATGGGCCAAGGCTATTTGGGCTAAGTATCTTTTGGGTTGTGGTTTCCCAAGGTGGGATAGTTATATATAGGGGTTAGTCAGACAGACTAATTTTTGAGAAAACCTATTGTGTCACTTCACTCTCATATCCATCTTGTGAAAGGGTTCTGACAACTATTTAACACTTTAGAAGAATTCAACCCGTCTTCGTGTTAATGCAATGGATCACATTTTTTAAATTTTTTTGAGAATCAAGAAGATTGTATTTCGCCATTAATATTCATACATATATCAACCAAAATAATCAATACTTCAGGTAAAAATGGCCCAAAATGCTCCCAACCCAAACCTCACTTCCGAAAGCCCAATTCTCACCGGAAATCGCCTTCCACCTAAACCTAACACCAAACACCACTCAGCACCGCCACAACCCTTGACCTTCCCTAATCATTTCGAAACTCACGAACTATCGCAACCCTTCGAAAACCCAAATCCTAAAGCAATAATCAATTCTTCCATCGATCCGTTACAACCATCAAACACCCATTCAGATTCTCAATCTTTAATCCAACAAAACCATCTATTATCTATCCTCCCAAACCCCAAATCTCCGAAAAACAACCAATCTTCATCTTCCCCAATTTCCTCTTCCTCGCCAAAAAACCCTTTATCTCCTTGTCTTACCCAGTTTCAACAAACCCTAGAAAAAAAATCCTGAACCTCCAAATTACAAAAAAGCTCTCTGCAAAGATCTGATTCATCTCTTTGGAACCACAACCTCTTCTGATGAACAACAATCTCCTCCAAAAATCGAAGATCCTGCTACCTCTACCCAGATTTCTCTCAAAGATAAAACCCTCTCTTTCTCGATACCAAAAGAAATCTGCTCAACCCTCTCTATCTACTGGAAGAATGCTATCATCTTTGTGATCCCAGAACGTATCTTCTTCAACAACACAACAAAGCTTCAAATCTTTAAAATCTGGAACTTGAAGAACGACGCGGACATAAAACATCTTGGGCTCAACCATTTTCTCCTGACTAATATAGATCAGGATACCAGGTTTCGTATTCTCTCTACTTGTCCCTGGTTCCTTTATAATTATCCTCTGCTGGTTAGGTCATGGATTCCTAATTTCTCCCCTTCCCTTTCCTCACGTTCTACTTCTGTTTGGATCTCTCTACCGCATTTGCCTATTGAATATTTTCGTCATGATATTCTCAGTTTGATAGGAAACTCTTTAGGAAGATTAATTGCCTTAGATCAGAATAATTTAAACAAATCTGTTTTAACTGCTGCCAGATTTTGTGTTGAATTAGATATTATGCATTCTCCACCCTCTTCTTTAATTTTCAATGGTATCCTTATAACACCTATCTATGAAAATCTCTCTATTTTCGATCCCAAACTTTTTGATTTTAAATTACCTTTACTCCCTACTCCATCTTTTCATTCTTCCTTCCTCTCAAAAAAACAAAAAATCTCAAACCCATTTTCAACCCGTGACTTTAAAAAAGTCAACCATAATCAAGACCCAAACCAAAAATCTTTTCCCCTAACCAGCTTAGCAAAACAACCCTTAAACAAACTAAGTTTGAACTCTTCTCTTCCTCTGACAAATCCAAAAAGCATAACACAATATTCGAAAAAGGTAGCATACTTAGCAGAGAAAACACCTGTACACCTTATACCTAGCTCTCTCAAAGCTAAAGACAAAATTTTCCCCTCTCAGCAAACATATGAAAAATCGAAAACTCCTGCTATCTGTAAGTTAAACACCTCTAAGGAAAATATGCCATCTGCCTCCTATCAACAATCCATATCACAGACATCTCTCTCACCTTCCTCGAGCTCACCAACACTGAATAGACAACTTATCCTATACCCCCACCACTCTCCCATGCAAGCTACGTCCCCTTCTATCTCCATAATGGATAAAAACAAAGAAAGTCAACTTTCCTCCCCCCTCTTAGAAATCGTGCTTGACATAGAACCAACTCAAAATCTCCCTTCTGACCTATCTATATCGCAGATTCACTGTGATCCAGTACATCTCAGAAAAACTCTAACCTCTCCCTCTCTTTTTAAACATACCTCCTCTTTGACATCTTCCACACAACCCCCTTCTGATAAACAGCGTATATCTTGTATCTCTATCTCAGAAAACCCTTCAAACAACCATGTCAACCAACAACCTCCTTCCCAACAACCAAACACCTCCTTCCCCAACCTCCACACTACCCCCCAGCCCTCAAACTCCCAACCCATCATCACCAATCTTTCCTTTTCCTCTACCACCAAACATGACTCACTCTCCCCCTCTGTCACCAAGCACACAGAACCCACAAAACCCTGTCTCTCTCCTCATTATACCAATTCGTTGGCCTCTCCAAACACACATGACAACAGACAACAACCTCCCACCACAAGATACAAGAGAAGACATCCTCAACAGCCTATACGAATCCTTCCAACAACAAACAACTCCATCATCTGCCATGACTCTCATCTGGATCAACCTTCTCAGGGGAATCCTAAACAACTCTTCTTGGATCCACTGCTGGGCGAGTCTCCTAGGACAAGCCTACATAAGGAACACCAGGAACACACACACCCGAGAAATTGCAACTCTTCTTCGTCTAAACCACACCTTTGTACTCCCCTCACCCAGGTTCAACAACATGATGACTTACAACTGGTTTCCTGTCCCTCCACCACCACCAAACCCCCTAATCACAGATCTTCACTCCTCCCCTCTAATACACAATCTAAATTTCCCTCTCTCAGGCACAGATTTCACTCTAATAGGAAATCAAAATCACTGTGTTTCTTTCACAGGCCCCCCTCACTTAATAGACATCTTCATAGACATAGAATGCTCCTTAAACATAGACACAGGAACCGTAGACTACAATCTACATCTCAACCCAGCCTTTGCTTACAACCCAACCAATCCCATCATTGATTCCTCTGTCTCTTCCTCAACATCATCCCCTCCTCTTCACCCAACTTTTTTACCTATGAATATCCTTGCCTGGAATATTAGAGGTGCTGCCAATAGTGACTTCAGAAGAGCTTTTCATGACCTTCAACTCAAATTCTCTCCTGACATTGTTATACTCACTGAGACCAGAATCAGTGGCATCAGAGCTCATAATATCATCTCAAACCTGGGTTTTGATAGCTACTTCAAAATAGATGCTATGGGTTTCTCGGGGGGGGTATGGATTTTNGGGGGGGGGGATATGGATTTTGTGGCACTCTCACATTGTTTCCATTGAGCCTTTAGCTTCTTCCTTTCAGGAAATCCATTGCAAAGTCAAGGTAAATAACCTCTTCTTCCTTCTCTCTGCCATTTATGCTAGCCCTAAATATGATATTAGGAAAAAACTGTGGGATAATATTTCTTCTGCTTTTCATGATCTTACTCTTCCCTGGATGCTCATTGGTGACTTCAATGATATTGCTTCAACTAAAGAAAAATTTGGGGGTAGACCACCTAGCCTTAACAAAATGACTAACTTTAATAACTTTCTTCATTCTTGCAACCTTATTGATCTAGGATTCATTGGCCTTCTCTTTACTTGGACAAACAATAGAGAACACGGTAAAACTATAAGAACTAGAATTGACAGGTGTCACGCTAATATCCCTTGGCTTAATATCTTCCCAAACTCAACTGTTACTCACCTACCTCGTACTCACTCTGATCACTGCCCTCTTCTTCTTAATATTCTTAAAAATAAGCATAAACATAAAAGTTTCTTCAGACTTGAAACTTTCTGGCTTAATCACCACTCCTTCCCTAACCTTATAGAAGAAACTTGGAATAACAACCTCAATAATATAAATGACAATATCAATAACTTACAAACTGAAATTAAAAACTGGAGTAAGAAACATTTTAAAAATATCTTTTATGAAAAAAATCACCTCTATTCCCGTATCCTTGGCCTCCAAAATATCCTCTGCAACAATCCGACACCCCAACACCTTCATTTAGAAAAAATTCTTCAACAAAAACTTGTCCTCATCTTAAAACAAGAGGAAGACCTTTGGCATATGAAATCGAGAGTCAACTATATCTCCCTGGGAGACAGAAATACCAAATTCTTCCATCAAAATGCCCTTATCCGTAAAAAGAGAAACAACTTCCTCTCCTTAACCAAGGAAGATGGTACCATTACTTGGGACCAAAATGATATTGAAACTTCTATTCTAAATCACTTCACTACTATCTACTCTTATAATACCTCATCTTCTATCCCCCTTCCCTCCATTAGCTCCTTACCAACCCTTACTGATTCACAAAAAAATATTCTAACTTATCCTCCAACTGACCAAGAAATAAAAAATGCTTGTTTTCAATTACATCCTCTTAAAAGTCCTGGAGAAGATGGCCTTCATGCCATCTTCTATCAAAAGTTTTGGTATATTATTAAAGACCAAATCACAACTCTCATTAAAGACATCCTTATCTCTGGTCACATCCCTCAATCGTGGGGAAACACTATTCTTTGCCTTATCCCAAAAATCAAAAATGCCTCCAAACCTTCCCACCTTCGGCCCATTGGACTTTGTCTTACCCATTATAAGATTTTAGGAAAACTTCTCTCTAACAGAATAAAACCCTTCCTCTCAAATTTAATCTCTCCCTTTCAAGGAGCCTTTCAAAAAGGGAAACACATAAACGACTTATTTATAACTGCTCATGAAATTATTCATTCCATGAACCTCTCTAAATCAAAAAATGGCTGGATGGTCATCAAGCTTGACATTACTAAAGCTTTTGACACTATTTCGTGGGATTTTATTCTGCACATGCTCAAGCTTTTTAACTTCCCTAACCTCTGGATCACTCTTATTAAATCTATCTTTCATTCTTTCCATTACACTCCCACTATTAATGGTAGAAAACTTCCTAGCTTTAAACCTCAAAGAGGTATTAGACAAGGAGACCCTATATCTCCCTATCTCTTTATCCTTGCAATGGAATACCTCAATCACTTAATCCTTAGAGAAGTAAATAACAAAAACTGGAATCCTTTCTCTTTTACAAATAGTAGAAATAACAATAATATTACTTTCTCACACCTTCTTTTTGCTGATGATATTCTTCTCTTTGCCAAAGCTACCTCTAAAAACATCTCCACCATCCACTCGTGTCTTAAAAACTTCTCTGACACTTCCCATCTGAACTTTAACCTAGATAAATCTAAAATATGGTTCTCTAATACTGTCCCAAACTCCTTCAAAAACTATGTTAATAACCATATGAATATACCTAACTCCTCTTCTCTCGGAAATTACTTAGGACTTCCTCTGAAACCTTCTTATAATAAATCTGACTTTAATTTCATCATTAATAATCTCTACACTAAACTTCAAGGCTGGAAAAGAAATTCTCTTTCAATGGCTGGTAGAATTCAATTAATTAACTCTACTCTTTCCTCTATCTCCTCTCATGCCATGCAATCCTTCTCCTTACCTGTCTCAATTCACAATAAGATAGATTCTATCACTCGTAACTTTCTATGGGGTCATGATGATTCTTCTAGAAAAATACACCATGTTAATTGGGACTCTGTTACTACTCCAAAAATTTTTGGAGGCCTGGGTATTAGAAAATCTCAACATATTAATGCTTCCTTTATGGCTAAGATTAGTTGGAACATCCTCTCCAATAAATCGAATCTGTACTCTAATGTCCTTAGACTTAAGTATGGAAATAATCTTCAAAAAAATAAGACCAACAAATCCTTTATTAGAAGAAGTATTAATAAAGATAATAATATTCTTAAGCAGAACTCAATCTGGATTCCGAGCAATGGTCAACTTATTAAGTTCTGGACTGATGTTTGGCTTCCCTGTGGAGCTCTTACTAACATCCTTATGGGTCCTCTTCCCTATAATCATTTAGCTTACACTATTTCCTCCTACCTTAATCATTCTGGTACTTTAAACTATAATCTGATCCCTTATAACCTTCCTTCTCATATTATCAATCTCATTTCTGCTACCCCTTTTGATCTAACTAATACAATTCAAGACTTTTTAACATGGTCACCTACTACAAATGGTCTTTTCACCTCTTCCTCTGCTTACCTCACCCTCTTTAAAAATCACACACCATCGGAACATACTTGGATGTGGAAAATCAAACTTCCCCCTCGTTATCCTCTCTTTATCTGGAATCTCCTTAATAATGCCTTACCTACCAACTCAAATCTCTTTACTAAAAATTGTATCCCTTCACCTTTATGCCCCCTTTGTAAGGATACCATTGAAGATTTAAATCATTTTTTCAGACTCTGTCCCAAAGTCTCTAGTATTTGGAACTCCTTAGATCCTTCTATCTGTAATAATGATTCTCCTTTCCCTGTTTGGCTTAAATTTCAATGTTCTCAGAAAAAAGCTTATATTCATAATATTCCTTGGTATTTCTTCTTCATCATTATGATCAGAAATATTTGGCTTGCTAGAAATCAATTTATCTTCAATCAGAAACCTTTCAATCCTCCTCTTATTATTAACTCTAGCAAAGCAGAAGCTGTCGAATATTATTACCTATATTCTTCCTATTCCACTGCTGAACCCACTACAACCACTTCTTTTATAAACTGGACTAAACCTACTCCTCCTTTCTTTAAATTAAACTGTGATGGATCAGCAAAGGATAATTTTTTAGGAGCTGGTGGTATTATAAGAGATTATAATGGAAACTGGTATTCGGGTTATTCCATTTTTCTTGGTACAGGAAACATTCTTAAAGCTGAGCTCTGGAGCATTCTACATGGCTTACAACTTGCTAAAGATCTAAATATCACACATCTCATTGTGGAAACAGATTCCTCTCTTGCTGTTAAACTCATAACAGATTCAAATTCTCTAACTCATCATCATCTCTTCTCTCTTATTCATAATTGCAGATGTTTCCTGCAACACTTTGAAGAGGTCTCTATCCACCATATCTTCAGGGAAGCAAATCAGCCGGCTGATTGCTTAGCAAACTGGGCTCGTTCAAAGCTTTGCCCAAAAACTATCTTTCATGCTATGCCTAGCTTTATTTCCTTACCTTGTCTTTATGATTTTATGCATTTATCTTTTCCTAGAACTTGTAACTCTGCAAGCAGGGATACCTCTACTACCCTTTCTGATGTAACCTTGCCTTGTAATTTATCTGCTTCCTCTAGTGGTAGATGAGTTGTATAACCTCAAACTGTTATACCCCTATGTTATTGCTTTCTTTTTAATGAATTTCATCATTATCAAAAAAAAAAAATATTCATACATGTATATATGATAATTTTTTGTTTCGTATGTATATGTGTGATAATCTTGATGTTCGTTGCATTCTGGAGTTGTTTCCTTATATCAAGTTGGATATCTTTATTCTCCATTAGAATTGCTTCTATGCGCATTCCCCTGCATATCTATTGCCATTTGATTGATTTTACATGTGTATATATTAAAATCGCAAGTGGTTGGATAATCTAATGATTTCTTGGGGGCGGCAATTTCTGGGAGAATCATGTCATTGTGTGTTGAATCCAATTCATTCTTAGGGTTTCAAATTCAGTTCTATTTTTGTAAACCGTGCATTTCTTTTAATTGAAAATGATTTGATTTAATATTTATTGTATTAATATCAAATGTTGTTCCACCATTTGCGTCCTAATTTTTGGTATGGCCGTAGATTAAGAGATCATGGTGCAATTACTTGGTTTATATATATTAACTTCATTTCAATTAATATATATATTATTTGGAGATCATTGAACCATTTTATGGGAGATCTCATTTTGGATATATATATTTATATTGTTTATAATCAATGAAGATGCATTACATGTGGATATATTATTAAAAATATAAGTTGGCTATATTTTTTGTTTTAAATTTAATAAACAAGTATGATATGTTACCAAAGTAGTCTCTAACATATAAAATTTATTATTTTTAAAATAAAAAATAGGATTAATCTATGCGAAAGGAGTTTATTTTGGCTAGATTTTGAGAAATCATGTATTTATTGATTAATTTAGGATAATTATATGCCGATAATATATTTGAACCAAAGAAAAATATTTTACTAGGCCAATTTGGTTTTAATCAATATTCTTGATTTTTTTGTGAGTATGCCACTTATATATGTTATTATTGATCGTGCTTGATTGCTTAGATCTTGACCATGCGTTAAGATTAGATCGCCCTGCAGATCTCACTGACAATAGTTGTATTGTTGAGAGACTTCCGTATAAAAAATGGGAGTGATCTAATCGCATGTGTGTAATGATCATGCAAAATTCCATTGAGGGGAGGCATTCTAGAGGGAATTGAAGCTAAGGGTTTCCTGAAGAAAATCTCTGAATGATTCGCAACAAACGAAAAGGTTGAGACAAGCACTACATTATACAAGCTTGTCTCAATGAGATATAAGGGCAAAGAAAACATTAGGGGGTACATCATGGAGATGTCCAATCTTGTTACTATACTCACGGGCCTAAAACTAGATTTATGTGATGATTTTCTAGTGCACCCGATTCTGAACTTGCTCCCTGCACAAAGGATCAATTCAAGGTTTCCTATAATACCCAAAGGTAAAAGTGGAGCTTTAATGAATTGATTGTTCAATGTGTGCAAGAGGAAGGTAAGAATAAGGAAAACAAGGTTGAGAGTGCTCACTTAGCATCATCCTCTGGTGATAAAGCTTCCAATAAGAGGAAAAGGAACGAGAAAGGGACTACATATAATGGAGGATCCATTTAGAATATCCATTAGAAACAGGATTCTGGTCCTACCTGTTTCTTTTGCAAGAAGCATGGACATGTTAAGAAGGATTACTCCAATTTTGCCGCTTGGCGAGTAGAGGAATGTATGTTTCTCAACTTCATTTGTTCTGAAGTTTATTTAGCTATGGTACCTATTGACACTTTGTGAGTAGATTTGGATTCTACTGCTCACATTAGTGTCTCTATGCATGGCTGCATAAGGAGTCGAATGTCAAATGATGATGAAAGATACATCTATGTTGGAAATGACAATCGAGTAGCTATTAAAGCCATAAGAGTCTTTAGGATTCATTTGTGTAATGACTTGTATTTGGATTTGACAGATACTTTTGTTGTGTAGTCGTCAAGACGTAACCTCATTTCTATTTCTTGTTTAAAAAAATTTGGTTGTACTTGTTTATTTGGAAATAGAATGATTAATATCTCATTAAATTCAAATGTTGTTGCTAAATTTACTTTTGTTTATAGACTTTAAGGATATGGTAAGGAGTATGCTCAGTCATTCCTCCCTACCAGATTCGCTTTGGTGAGAAGCACCTAAGACTGCAGTTTACATTTTTTGAATAGAGTACTTACAAAAGAAGTTGCTTAGACCCCATACAAGATGTGGACAGGTAAGAAGCCTAGTATTAGATACTTATATGTCTGGGGTTGTCCAGCTAAAGCTCGGCCTTACAAGCATTTTTGAATTTAGCTATGGTACCTATTGTCACTTTGTAAGTAGATTTGAGTTCTACTGCTCACATTAGTGTCTCTATGCATGGCTGCATAAGGAGTCAAATGTCAAATGATGATGAAAGATACATTTATGTTGGAAATGACAATCGAGTAGCTATTAAAGCCATAAGAGTCTTCAGGATTCATTTTTGTAATGACTTGTATTTGGATTTGAAAGATACTTTTGTTGTGTTGTCGTCGTCAAGACGTAACCTCATTTCTATTTCTTGTTTAAAAAAATTTGGTTATACTTGTTTATTTGAAAATAGAATGATTAATATCTCATTAAATTCAAATGTTGTTGCTAAAGGTACTTTAGTTTATAGACTTTAAGGATATGGTAAGGAGTATGCTCAGTCATTTCTCCCTACCAGATTCGCTTTGGTGAGAAGCACCTAAGACTGCAGTTTACATTTTTTGAATCGAGTACTTACAAAAGCAGTTGCTTAGACCCCATACAAGATGTGAACAGGTAAGAAGCTTAGTATTAGATACTTACATGTCTGGGGTTGTCCAGCTAAAGCTCGGCCTTACAAGCATTTTGAGAAGAAGCTATGTTCAAGACAGTAAGCTGTAATTTTGTAAGATATTTTAAGAGGTCGAAGGGATATAAATTTTATGACCCTTCAACTCGTTCTATTTTTGAGATGAGAAATGTCATGTTTGTTGAGGATGTTGGTCCTAGTGGGAATGAAAATCTCAAGGAGGTTACATTTGAAGAGGAATATGTAATTATTCCACCTACAGTTACAGTTAACATTGATCAGGTAGTTTTTTTTACATGTTCAAACTACAAATGAGGATCCTGTAGTTGTTGTAGTTGAACTTGAGATAATTCTTATGGAGGAAGATCATCATAATGATGCCCCTCAACAACCTCAAAAGCAAGTGCCCTTAAGGCGATCCATTAGTGGAAGAAAGCGATATCAGATGATTATGTTGTCTATCTTCAAGAACATGATTTTGATTTGGGATTGGAGGATGATCCTATCACCGTTAGTCAAACAAAATCTAGTTCTAACTCTGACTAATGAATCGTAACTATGGAGGATGAGATGAAATCAATGACTGATAATGGTTTTTGGGATTTAGTAGAGTTACCATAAGGAAAGAAACCTATTGGTTGTAAATGGATATTTAAAACCAAGAGGGATTCACTCGGTAACATCGAAAGATATAAGACACGCCTAATTGCTAAAAGTTTCATTCAAAAGGAAGGTATTGATTTTAAAGAGTCTTTTCTTCTTCGGTTTCAACAAAAGGCTCATTTAGAATCATTATGGTACTTGTGACCCATTTTAACTTAGAATTACATCAAAATGATGTAAAGACGACTTTTCTCAATGGAGACATTGAGGAAACTATATACATGATGCAACCAGAGAACTTTGAGTCTCCTGACTCAAAGCATCTTGTATATAGACTTAAGAAGTCACTTTGTGGGTTGAAATAGACATCTCGTCAATGGTACCGAAAATTTGATAGTACATTGTTCTCGGTTGGTTTTGAAGAGAACAATGTAGATTAATGTATATATCTCAAGGTCAGTGGGAGCAATTTCATTATATTTGTTCTGTATGTCGATGACATATTATCAGTAGATCTTTTGCGAGAAACTAAGGACTTTCTCCCAAACAAATTTGAGATTAAGGATCTTGGTGAGGCATCCTATGTGCTATGTATAAAGATCCATAGGGATCGATTCAAATACACATTAGGACTATCGCAAAAGGGATACATAGAGAGAATGCTACCTCGCTTTGGCATGCAAGACTGTGCACCTGGAGACACTCTTGTGTCTAAAGGTGATGAGTATAATCTAAAGCAATGTCCAAGCACTGACTTAGAGAGAAAAGAAATAGATAAAATTCCATATGCATTAACTGTCGGAAGTCTCATGATGCATAAGTGTGTACGCGTCTAGTCATTGCATACATTGTTGGGGTTCTAGGCAGATTTCTCAAAAGCCCAGGCTTAGTCCATTGACAAGCCATTAAGTGGGTGATGAGGTATTTTCAGAAGATGAAGGATTTAATGCTCACATATAGGAAGACTGATCATTTTGAGGTGATTGGATACTCTAATACTGATCTTGCGGGATGCTTGGATAGCGAAAAATCTTCGTCGGGCTATGTCTACATGTCAGTCGAAGGAGCTATTTATTGGAAAAGTGTCAAGCAGACACTTGTAGCTTCCTCGACCATGGAGGAAGAATTTGTAGGTTGCTATCAAGTATCTAATTATGAGATATGGCTGCGGAATTTTATAGGCCAATCAAGTATCTGATAGGCCAATGAGGATCTACTGTGATAATAAGGTCGTTTAGCTATATTTTATGAAAAATCGGAGCTCTTCGTAGTCAAAACACATTGACATTAAGTTCCTGGCTGTGAAGGATAGAGTTCAGAGTGGCATTGTGTCTATAAAACACATCAATAGGGATTCTACGTTAGCGGATATGTTTACCAAGGGTTTACCACTTAAGGTGTTTCATAAACATATAGCACATATGGAAGTTGTCTTTTTCGGTGATTAGACAATGTTTAAGAATCTTGTTTATGTTAACTTTAGCTTTATTGTGTTTATAGACACGTTCTTCATTATTCAATGTCGACTTGATGATAATTTTATATGAATATATTCATGAATATATGTTTTCTTCATATATGTGAACTCTGACATTAAGTTTGGCTTTCTACTACGGGTTGCATTAAGTTTTGAAAGTTGTTGGGACTCTGAGTCATTAAGTGGAACCAGTTGGAAACAAACATGTTTGAGATCACTTACATGTAGTTTCCATCCTACACATCCAGACTTGATCTATGTTATTAGTTTCATTAGTTATGTGATATAATTAGGCTCAGTTTAGTTTTATAAACGAAAGCTTGGTTTTATCCTTAACTGATAGAGCTGACAGACCAAATTGTTTAAGTTCTGATTTGGTAGCCATTATTTGCGCGCTCTTAAGTTTTGGTTATGTACAAACTTAATAAAAATATGTGGTCCAAGTGGGACATTATTAGAAATTTTCTATTTAGTGGAATCACATATTATATATTTTATTTGTACATAATGGGCTATTAAATATTTATAATTAGTCCAATTAATTAATTGATCCCATTATTATTATTTATGGACTAATTATGTTATTTTATGAGTCTGGGCCAAATAAATAATTAAAATGTGTCGAAACCATAAAGTCCAACCTTGTTGATAGGCCAAGGGTATTTGGGCTAGGTATTTTTGGGTTGTGGTTCCCTAAGGTGGGATAGTTATATATAAGAGTTAGTCAAGAAAGTCAAACTAATTTTTGAGAAAACCTATTGTGTCACTCTCATATCCATCTTGTGAGAGGGTTCTGACAACTATCTAACACCTTGAAAGAATCCAACCCGTCTTCGTGTTGATTAGCAATGGATCAAGGTAGGTTCCTTATTCTTCTTCGTTTGTGATTAATTCTTGGAGTTATCTTTGTTAAAGATCATGTTTTACAACCATTAATTTTGCTTCCGCTTTCAGTAATAGTAATTCTTGTATAATGTGAGGTCCCGGAGTTTTAGGCTAATATTAAGAATTTAAGCTTACAAATTTTAGAAATAAGAAAACTCGGTAGTTTAGAACTATAGATGTTAAATTTGAAATCGGTACATTTTTCTGAGCTTGTGGTAAAAATTTGGGAGCAAATGGAATTAAAAATCTGANAAAAATCGACACCCACCTTCCTAAGGAGAGAAGTCGATTTTCTTCTAAGGAGTTAGAAGAGTTATCGAAAGTTGTGGGTTCTACGGGTTTGAAGACAACAATAGAACAAAAGGAGTTTTGTTGCTAATTGTTGATCTGTGGCGCCATCCACCAGAGTTCAGAGAAGGAGTTCCTGAATTCAGAATCTGTAGATTGGATCCCGAGTCTCTTTGGAGAAAGAGGCGTGGAGGCTAGCACCTCGTGTTCGGGAAACTGTTCGTGTGGATCACCGACAGAGGAAGGACGTGGAGACGTGCTTCTAAACTCACCAGTATCACCAATCCGATTGAAAGCTTGAGGTATAACACTTTTCGTATCTGGTTTTAAATTCAGCTAGCGGATCTCAGGGTGGGTTTTCCCCGGGGGCGCAAGTTTTTTTTAATTTACGTTTCTTCCGCTGCGTGTTTCCCTGGGGATTTCCCAACAATGTGGACAATGGAGCAAGTGTTGCTGCCGTTGCTGCTGAAGGAACATGCGAGCTTGGAACGCCCTCTTTGGGCTAGTTTTGTTATTATTCTTTGAATGTTTAAACATTGGTTTTTCTCCTTATTAGATAAGGTAGATTTTGTGTAAACATTGAAGAATGGTTTCTATTTTAAATAAATGTTTATTTGCTTATGAGATTTGCAAAGGTATTCATTATATTTAAACTAGAACAATAACAATAATTATAACATTGATACAAACTTTTGGCAATTGTTGTTTGGGCCATACAAACAAGAACCACCTTGAAGCTTCATGTTTTGGAATCATGTGATGCTTGCAAGCCTTGTTTAAGATGGAAAGACAACAAGAGATTTCTCCTTTATAGTAAAGGAAAGTCTGACTTAGTGGAGATCATACATAGTTGATGTATGTAGACCCGTAAGTGTTTAAGCTAAAAGTAATAAAGCTCTCACTAAATGCTTCAAAGGTTAGATCTACGGCTATCCTTTTGAAACAGAAGTTGGAGTCCTTTGGAATAGAGATTTCAAAACGAAGTAGGAAATTAACTAGACAATAAAATCTAGAACCTTCGATTGGATCAAAGGATAAAGATTTGAGTCAAAAGCTTTGCTAAACGTCTTAAAAGCTGTGAGAGAGTCTCACAACTCACTCTTCCTTAAGACCCCATGGTGGATGGTGTTTTAAGAAAAGATGTCAGACCCTATTAGATAAGGTTTGATCTAAGATAATTGATCTTATACCAACCTCAAGGGGTGTGCTCTAGAAGCTGTTGACTTCACACTAAGCCGTTTCGTCTGGAGAACACCATATGAGATATGGAATAAAGAGACTTTTAAATGTCTCACTACGAGTTTGTTCGATACCCTAAGAAGGGATATCAAGTCTACTACCCATCTGACCACAAAGGGTTTGTAGTCAGAGGAGGATACCTTTTAGAAAGGGATTCGTTGTTTCCAAAAGAAACAGTGGGAGTAAAATGAATCTTGAAGAGTTCAAGATCCACAAAAACAAATCAGAGGCACAGACAAAAACTAGAGAAAATCCGCAAGAGTTGTGGAAGCTACTCTAAAACACAAGGACAACGAAGTTCTGACAGAACACGTTCTCAATTTCAAAGATGGGGATCTTTGGTCATTGAGAGCAAGGAGGTGTTGCTCTAGGAGCGTGGTGAGCCCGCCACCTGTCAAGAATCTTTAATCTTTGTTTTGATGAAAACACCAAAGGAGTTTGGCTTCATGCAAAACCTAGATGGGTCCTGTGTTTACAAGAAGGTTAGTGGGAGCACAATTGCAATCTTGGTGCTATGTGTCGAGCACATATAGCTAGTTGAAGGCTGCATTACTATCCCTGAGATTGAGAATCTTGGAGATATTAATCACTTTCAATAAAGGATAAGAAGCTGAGATCTATGAGATAGTTCTCTGTGGAGCTTCTTAGAATTGAGTCAAGAAGTACATTCTTGAATAAGATACTGAAGAGTTCAGTATAAGAGACTTCAAGAAGGGGTTCATGGTGATGAATCAAGGGGATTAGTCTTTTTGCAAGAATCAGTGTTTCCTGAAACACATGATGAGCAAGGACACATGAGTGGCATCCCATGTGCTTTGGCAATAGGATCCATCATGCTATACTAGACTCAATATATCATTTGCCCTATATATGATACGCTGTGACCCTGTTGAGGTTCACTGTAAGGCTATCATTAAGGTCCTTAGTACTTGAGAAGCACTAAAGACAAGAGTCTTGGTATATGGAAGAATTAATGTGTAAGGTGGTTACACAAGAAGCCCATTATTCGAACCAACCAAGATTAATCGCAGTAATGAAAATGTATTCCCTGAACAGTAGAGATCGTAAGTTGGAATGGTTCCAAGCGGAATGCGATCACTGATTCTACAAGAATGGGTTAGTCGCGTGGGACGCAGACTGTAAAACTGATGTCTGAAGTATTCTTAAAGGTCATCCTGGAAAGACAGGAAGACGCCTAAGCGGGAAAGAGTTTCCCCACTGACAGTCCTCTTGCTAAACCCCACCACAGGTTTACATGAAAACATGTAACGTCAATTGGGAATTAGACGCACATTAATGGATGTTTCTAAGAGTTAGAAACAGTTTGATTAATGATTGTACCTAGTGCAAGTGGGAGTTTGATGGAGATTGTGCCCTAGGGTCAATCATC
>QANZ01043538.1:56713-98751 GCA_003254925.1 Chamaecrista fasciculata
ATATATATATGATAATTGTTAAATAGATAATTGGATTAGGCTATTTACAATTATATTCCTATTTATAATATTAGGGGAATTATAAATTGGATAATGTTCCTAAGAGTTAGGAAATTATTAATTTATTAAATTCACTAATATTAGGTCTAAATAGGATGAGGTTGGCGCCTCATATATACAAGGGATTTAATTAATAAAAATGTTTTATTAATTAAAGTCATGGCTTGAAATTTGAAATTCAAATGAGATTTGATCTAGATTTCAAATGGATGAATTAAATATATTAAAGTAATATTTTAATTCATGACTTATAGGGCAAGTCGAAAATTCTAGGTCCAATTGGATTTAAATATTAATGTGATATTTTAATTCAATTATCTAGAGTTTGAGACTTGGTGAGATTGACTTGAAGATATTGTGGCGATTCTTTAATTCAATATTGTTTGAAAAATAAATTAGTTATGACTATCTAAGAGTTAGTTAGTTATTTTAATTTATTAAATTCAACAAGATAATAGGGGAGAATGGTGCATGAAGGGAGAGAGAGATTTGGGAAGATTTGATCTTCCAAATTAATTCTCCAAGATTGCATTTTGATTCCAATTTTAATATTAAAGTAATATTTTAAATTGGAAATCAAGTCCTAAAATTGTGATATTAAGATATCATAATCTTATGGTTAGATAATTATATGATTTTAGGGTTTCCTAAAATTATAATTATCAAAGTCCCCAAACCCTATTTATACAAGCCATGAAAGTCGACTTAGAGAGAGATCACAAGAATTGGATTCTTTGATAGATGCCCAATCTAGAGAGAGAAAAATTTCGATTTTGATCTAAACTAGAGAGAGAATTCACAAAACTTGAGAATTGGATTCTTGAGAGTGAAATCACAAAAGGTGGGAGCCTCATGCACATAGAGTAAAAATCGACTTAAGCCTTATTCTTCTTAGAGAGAAAATTCGATTTTCTCTTGGTGAGAAGAGAGAGAGAAAATCACATCCTTGCTTTCCTAGAGAGAGAAAGTGGCGCACAATATTAAGAGTTAATATTGTGTGACAAGGTTGTGTGGGATCAAGAAGAGTTCTTGATCAAGGCGCCATAGAGTTCTTGATAATTCAAGAAGAGTTCTTGAATTAAAAGAACACCCGTAGATAAAGGTTCCGGATTCACTTGAGAAGTGAAGGAGGCTAGCACCTAGGCATCTCCAAACTGTTCGTGTGGATTACCGGCGGAGGAAGGACGCATCACGTGGACTTCTTGGATACACGCGCCCCGTTCAACTAAACGATTGAAACTCGTGAGGTATACCACTTAACCAAAAGTTTTAAATTCAGCTAGCGGATCCGTTCGGGAATTCTTGGACCTGTGCGTTTAAAGTTTTTTTTTAATTCACAGTTTTACATGCTTCCGCTGCCTTAGGCGCCCTAGAATTCCCAACAGTGGTATCAGAGCCACGCTAGTTCTTGGATTTAAAACTGTTTGTTTGTACATGAGATGTATGAAGTTTGTGNTAATTAATTAAAGGTCAAGGATCATTTTGGTCCTAAATGTATGTCCTATTGTTATTTTGGCCCATTATGTTTCAAAATGTTCAAGTTGGTCCAAAATGTTGACAAAATGATTCATTTTGGTCCTAAATATTGGTAAAGCATTTCATTTTGGTCCCAAACTATTGAATTTGGTCATATTTTTTGCGTTTCTCATTTTAAGTTCAAAGGACATATTAAGAGAAACTCGTAACTCCGAATTCGTCACATTCGAATTTGAAACGAGAGATATATGATCAAATTTGTTAGTTTAACCATGAAACAAGATGTCTACTTTTAGGACCGATTTGACCTCGTTTGCTGACAACTTCAACTGGATAAAGAAAGTACTTTTCGAGAATAATACGTAACTCTAAATTCGTCACATTTGAAGTTGAAACAAGCCATATTCAATAGTTGGGACCAAAATGAAACATTTTGCAAATATTTAGGACTAATTTAAACATTTTAAAACATAATGGACCAAAATGAACATTAGTGTATACATTTAGGACCAAAATGACCCTTTAACCTTTATTAAATGGAACTTATTACCTTGTAGCGATGATATTGGTCGGTGGCTATGTCTCCATTGCTTCCATCTCTTATTTTTTCTGCAAACCAATAAAAAGATGGAACACAGGTACGTAATTACTTTATTTAATTTAGTTGAAAAATTGGCCCATTTTGGAATGAAAAATAATTGAAATGAATCTCAGAATCGGATTGGACCTATAAATTATCCCAAAATTGCAAATAGTCCAAAACATTTGAAATTTTGTCGTTGTTTTTATCATTGGGCTCTTGGATCTCCAGCCTAGTTTTTAGTGAGATCCAAATCGTTAAAAAAGAAAAAGGAAAAACTCACCAAAAAGTCTAAAATGCATATCTTTATCTTTTGTGCAAGTCTTAATTTGGTCTCATATGTTTTGTGTTATACTTTTATCTTATATTTTTTGGTCAAGTGTAAAATTAGTCTCATATCTTTCGTTTTATTGCAAATTTGGTCTCCTATTTTTGTCAAAACTTCCATCGTTAATTCTATAATGTGGAACATTTTGCAAAAATATTAGATTAATTATGTAACTTGACCAAAAAATATAGAAGCCAAAGTGCAACAAGGGACCAAATTCAGACTTAAGCAAAAGATAAGTGACCAACGTGTAACAAAAAAAGTTATGAAATCAAATTGAGACCTCAACAAAAGTTATGAGACCAAAAGTGTAATTTAGCCCTACAAATTATGTATATTATCAATTTCTAATTATTAATTATGAACTTTATGCTTACATTTCATATATGATTTGAATTTAAAATGGTTAATATTTATTATTTATAACATTATTTGATTTGAGTGTCTGATCAAAGAGGTTTTCAATTTATTGATAGATATAATCCTAAACTATTGTTCTGAAATAATGTTGACATATAGAAAACAAAAACAAGTATAATTAAATAAAATGAATCAAGACCTAAAATAATTAATAGTAATGATTAAAATACTCATACTCAAATAATATTTATAAATTTTATTTTTTGGTTTGAGTTCTGGTTCATGTTTGGATATGGGTAAAAATTCAAAAACTCTAGGATTGGTTAAAACTTAATAGGATACTTAAATCATATCTTTATCATAATAGAAAATGTTTATTTTTATATATAAAAAATATTTCAAACCATTCTCGTCCGATTCTAAGACCTCCGATCATTTCATCGTGGAGGAACTCATCGACTTCTCAAACGATGACGGCATCATCCTATGTGTTCCACTATATCTATCTATTTAATTCTATCAATTCTAATTGCACTTATTATTATTTTCTACATGTGCAGAGGCAGCGATAGTTAGTAAGCAAAGACCCGGGCGCATGTAATGGAAGAAATTAATTAGATATTCAAGTCTTAAAGATATGATATTATTGTAATATCATGATTTCATATTTATAAAATTACCATAATTTTGGTAATTATATAAGGTAAAAGTCGCCTAGCTCAAATAAGAGAGTACATGCTTGTGAAAAACCCTAGCTCACTTTGAGAAGTCGAATTTCATCCTTGTAGAGAGAGAAAATTCGCCACCCACCTTCCTAGAGAGAGAAGTCGATTTTCTTCTAAGGGGTTAGAGAGAAAATCGAAGTTGTGGGTTCTTAGGGTTCTTGAGAGAAGAAGAACAAAAGGAGTTTTGTTGCTGTCTTCTGCTCTGTTGCGCCACCNGTGATTTTGGGATGAGAGAGAGAGAGAGAAAAGTGAGAGAGAGAGGGGTTGTCTTTTGGGGAAAATTTAATTAAAAGTTTAATTCATTTTTTTTTTACTGTTTGATCCTATTAAAAAAAAGGGACCTTAATATAAGAAAATAAAACTTTTGGGGATGAAAGCTTATTTCTCCTTTTTTTTTAATGGAAAAATGGATGGAAAACGTTAGAGGGACCAACTTTGACAAGTTTTGGATAACTGAGGGACCAATATGGAACGAAAAATAATTGAGGGACCAATTTGAAACAATAAATATAACAGAGGGACCAAAATAGGACTTTGGCTACATACTATTAGATACCTTGTATTTGTGGAGTATCAATGGACAAATAGAATTAAAATAATCTGTATTACTAATTTATTAAATATATATAAAAAATATGTTAACATAATTAAGAAAATTTAAAATGTATAAAATTTTTATTTTAATATAAGATATTAGATATTAGATATCATATATAGTGTATTATGACATATCGAATATTGGGTATAAGTATCCAATATATTTTTTTTGATGTTTCAGATATTTTACAAATTTGAATACAGATATAAAATTATATATTTTTTTGATTCGAATAGTGCAAATCAAATCTGACTCTAAAAATAGACAAATAAATATTAAACTACATTAAAACCCTTTGACTCTGAATTTTATACCAAAAGCAAAAAAATATTTATGGATTTTAAAATTTAATAGACAAATCCATAAATTTTTAATTTTGCTCGATTAGAACCCTCAAATTTTAAAAGTTGATAACGCGACTCTCATAGCTTTCAAATAAGTTGACAAACAAAATTCCTGAACTTTTAAATTCGATTACTCAATACTCTTAAATAGTTTAACTTCTTGAAATTAAAGCTCAAAGGTTCTATTTATTAAATTTTAAAAGTTAAAACTCAAAACTATATTTTTTTTGTTATTGGCTCAAAACTCAGGAAAACTAAATACATTTTAGCTTAAACAATAAGAGAAAGAGAGAGAAAGAAATATATGATTAATATATATATACCAGGATATTTGTGAGTGAAGTAATCCCATATACTGGCTCCTCTACCACCTTCCCTTGCTGCACCTTCGTACTGTAAATACTCAACATATACACATACATTTATATGTATATCATGAATAAATCTAATCAACCTATATATATTAGGTCAAAATGTAAATTTAGTCTTAAATCTTTTTCTTAGTTTTCAATTTGGTTTTATATAATTTTTTGTTACACTATTGGTCCTATATCTTTGCAAAAAATCCTAATTTGGTCTCATATCATTTTTTGTCAAGTTGGAGAATTGGTCTCTTGTATTTACAAAAAGTTTCACCTGGCCCAAATATATGAGATCAATTCTACACCTGACCTAAAGATATAGAACCAAATATGCAATAAAAAAAGATATGAGACTAAATTAAGACCTAATTCAAGATATAGAACCTGACCCAAAAATATGAAACCAAAGTACAATAAAAAGAGATACACGACTAAATAAAAAACTAAATAAAAGGTAAACTTATATATTATATAGCTAGTACCTGGTAAGAAGAAGAAGCAGTGCCAAAAAGGAAGCCATGAGGGAAAGAGGTTCGATTGAGATATGAAACATCAATAATGCTAGGTGTTACATTTTTAGCTTCTATCAATGAAACTGATGATGATGAAATTGCAATAAAACCCAAGAATCCTACGATCAACTCCTTCATTCCCATATTCATATTTTTGTGATTCTTCATATTCTACATATATCTTCTCACATGCCATTCAACCACTATTATATATATAGCCACGAATGTAACCCTCAATGTATCTCTATTAACTAATAGATAAACTTGTATCAAAATCTACTGACAATGATTGAATTTTCAATATAAATTCGCACACCGAATTCCTTTACCAATTACAAGTATTTGGTTTTCTGTAATATTATGCATTAGAAAACGACACTGCAGGAGCATCCAGTTTTCCTTAATGGCAACTGGCCAACTTGTTCGTATTTTCTGAACCATGTTTTTGACATTTTGCTATCAAAACCGGGAGCAAAAGATAACATAATATTAAAAGTAATAATAAAATATAGGCCAAACTAAAATTTACTCTCATATCTTTTGCTTAACTTTAAATTTGGTCCCGTATAATTTTTTATTGCACTTTTGGTCTTATATCTTTAGGTTAGATCTCATATTTTTTTGTTGAAAAATTGATCTCACATCTTTGAGTCAAATGGAGTATTTTACAAAGATATGAGACTAGTTCTCAAATCTGACAAAAAATGATATGAAACCAAATTGAAACTTTTTGCAAAGATATAGATCAAAAGTGTAAAAAATATATAGGACTAAATTAAAAACTGAGCAAAAAAAAAAAAANAGCGCCTCAGTCCAGGATCAGGGCAGGCCTCCGAGCTCAAAAAACACTTACAGAGGTACTAATGATAAACTATTTTATTATTTACACATTAATCATATATTCTATTATATTTTCTACTTTTTACTATTTTTAATAATTCATTGAACATTCAATATTTTTAAAATACATTATAATTATTTAAAATATAATATTAATTTTTATTATATAATACATTATCTTTTATTTAAGTTGTAGCATTTATTTTTTCAATTAAAAATTATATAAAAAGGAAATTCGAAGAGAAAAAAAATTGCAGTTGAGAAGTTGACAATGGCCCAAGTAGGGGAAATTTTGATTTTGATTATGATTTTGATCTTGGATGGTTGTATTGTGAATCTTCATAGTGTTTCTTTAATTCTTTCTCACTGTAATTGAACTTTTGTTTTGGATGCGTGTTCTCTTTTGAAACGACGTCGTCCTCGTAGTCCTCGTCTTCATCTCCGATCCAGCAGCTTCAATGGTGAAGGGACTTCACGGCCAAAATCAATATCATTACTAATGTTTCATATTTTGGTCAATTTTATCATTCGGCTAATTTCTTTCAATAAATTAAGGATAGACTCCATCCTGTTTTTCAATCAGAGTTAAGATTTGAATTTCTTTGTTTCTTTTTTTATCAATTTTACATTAGTATGTCATGTAAATTCTGTTGTTAATATTTGGATAAAGTAAAAACAAAGAATAAAATTGACCAAAATGTGAAATATTGGAGATGAAATTGACTGCAAAAAAAATATTGAGGATGAAATTGACAGTTGGTGTAAAGTTTGGGGGCCAAAATGGTGCTTTTGCCTTTCAGAATGGTTTTGTAGCCCTAAATTGGATATTTTACTTCTAAGTTTTATGATATTTGGGTTTAAGGAAAATGATTTGGGCTAATTATGGATTGGTTGCAGGCAATTTACTCTGAGGCCATTGCAATGGTGGGAGAGTATCAGCAAGCCATTTTTGTGGCTAACCTTGAGGGAATCAGAGATGCCTCAGGTCTATATCCACAACTGGGACTGAAGAACTCTCCTCAGGTCTTGTTTAATTATACTGGAAACTTAAAAAAAGGAAAAAGAAAAAAGAAACAAACATGATACCAATGATAATACTCTGTCTATAGCCCTAGAAAGATTTTGTTTTTTTACACGTTTATGAAATTTCTCTTCATAGACCTCTTTTCTTCATTGTAATATCTGTAGTTTTGTGAATTCCTCAGCCAATGCATGAGTTTTGTGGTCAGTAGCTGGTAGAATGTTAGACCTGCTGACTAGCTCGTTTTGCCTCTTGTTTTCTGTTTTGATTAGCTGAATCTGTTACTGTTCCTCTTTATTATAGATGATTTACAAGTTGGTTATATGCAAATGAATATTTAAACAGGGGACATGATGAGGGAGAAGTTACAGGGAGTGAAGTAATTTTTCGAACAGCAGAATTTGATAATTTATGTTTGATTTAGGTATTATGGACTTTCCAATTCTATGATAAATGAAGCTGCTTTATTAGATAGAGGATTGAAGTTAGAGTATTAGACCAAAAAAAAAAGATATCTTCCTTAATAAATGCAGTCGAATTCAACAAAGTGGAAGCCAACAAGTTTAGGAAAGCAATAAGGCTCTCCAATCTCTCTACATATTCATTCATGGGAATAAAAATAACACTCATGTAATAAATGTGCCTTTATCCTGTCCTAGATTTGGGTTGAGATTGGTAAAGTTTATATATACATTCCTATGAATTTCAGGTTTATGAGACTTTAGAGCATCAAATGACTGTGGCTGAAGCAGCTCAAAGACTGAGGCTTCCTCTTATCTCCAAAGATGGTGAAGTTCATAAAGAAGATATTGAAAAACTTAGTGTAATGTCTCGAAGCTCCCTTGACAGTACTAGTACCAGTGCCAAGATCAACTCAAGCATTAAAACGTTGAATCTCGGGCCAGTTTGGGTTGCATGTGAAAGTGATAAACAAATCAGGACACCCAGCCCATTTGCAAATTGTCATTGCATCAAGGAAATTTTGTCCTGTGTATCTACTTCCACCAGTGAAGCTTGAGGGAAGAGCAATTCGTTTGCCAAGAGATGATGCGATTCTATCACCTTGAAGTAGTGCATCGGTTAAGCAACTGTAAAGTTCAGATCTGAGTTGCTTTTGATTTAATCGGATCCACAGAAGACGTTGGGCCTCAATCATTGTATATCCATCAACAATGAATTGTTGTAGCAATCTTCTACAATATAACAAAACTCCTCTGTCAATGTCTCTTTCTTGAAGGAGATATGCGAAAAATTCACGCATGGTAAGCCTTGTTCTTTTTAACACTTGACATTGATATGGAATGTCTTCTCTATATCCATCTTCACCATATACGAATATTAGCGGGTAGTGCATTGGAAGGTATGATGGATGTAATTCTGATATACGTTGTAATTCTCCATTTTGTGTTTGTACTATGATATCACGTTTCTCCTTCGTGATGTCAATATCCCCCACAACTAATGCTGCTACTTCAGATGTTGTAGGAAGATTATATGTTCTACCATCTTGTTTTCGTTTCCTAATGAGTCGAAGTTTCAATTCTGGCCGGTTGTGTTCTCTGAACATTTGACTTGTCATTCGGAAAGCTTTGGCAAATGGATTGAATTGATCAAGCATGACTTTCAGATTACCGACAATGTCTTTGTCTAACCGGCCATTTTCTGAGGAAGAGGAGCTGTAAAAGGAATGAATAATTAAAATGCAGTACGTACCTTATTGCTAAACATTTTGTAATTTCCATTATATGTAAATCTATCATATTTGAACATTTTTTTTAAAAATGCATTACGTACCTAATTGCTGAAATTTGATTTCCAATTTGATTTTCAGTGTCATAAATGTAGAGTTGTGCAAATCTTGGAGGTTGTCCCTCAAGAGGAAGTAAGCTACCCAAACGGTAGTAATTTTCCCCATGTAGTCTAAAGGAATAAGGGCCTCTTGAATTATTGACAGTGCGATCGACTTTTCCACCCATCGATGTAAAAGAGAACATCATGTTATAGGCCCGGATGTTATCCAAGAAGTGTTTCCTATTTGGAGCTGTGGCATTGAAGATCAAGTCTTTAAGGTAGGCAGGAGGTTCTTTTGTTGGAGGCAGAGAAACTTTTCCATTTCCATAGCAAAGATTAAATGTTGGAGATGATGGATTTTTTTGCTTCTTAATTCGTTCATCCTCCCAAAGTTGAGCAACACAACATTGGCAAACATATATAGGATCTCCAATGTCATCGTAATCTAAAAAACACAAAAAAATTTGTTGAGTCAGTCTAAATTGATGACAGGATCCTAAAAAAGTACACCACATTTGGGTTAATGTTATAAGAAGAATCAAATTGCTTCTACCTATGACAGGGTATATTTCACTGTCAGCATGTAGCATGTTGATGCTCTCATTAGAATTATTTCCACCAGAATCTAAACAAAAAATGAGTCGAGTTACCATTCTGGGATCAAATGAGAAAAACTTAGTTGCAGTATGTTACTGAAAAGAAATAACCTCGTAGATAAACAAATGGTTCAACAGTTGGCTCTGTCACTTCAGTTGATTCATCTACAGATTGGGAAGTATGTATGTCTGGTGTATTTTTGAAAATGACCGGAAAAATAAACTAATATTAATGAAGCAGCAGTTGGATTAGATAAGATGTTGAAAATGTCAGTTGGAAATGATAAATACTAACCTATATTTGTCTGATTGGGAACCAAATTCTTATTTAGCTCTGAATTAGACAATCTCCTCTGAAGCACATGGAAGCAATTCTCGTTACCGATAGAGGCATTAGCAGTTTAAATTACATCATCATGACTGGAACTGGTTGCTATAGGTAAAAAATGAGACGAATTAATAACTATTACTATTACTAATTACTAATTCTTATAATATTAACTTGATCGACAGAACGTTCAAATTACAAAGAATTGTGGAAAATCAAATATTCAAATATATACCCCTATTTTTCATCCGTTCAGCACGCTTACGTGATTGTATGATCTTCCTCGTCTGTCGTGCTTGGCTTGTCCGTAGTTGATTATTGGCCGCTGAGTGTTGGTCAGTAGGTTGATAATTATTTAAATTTGACCCTGCTGTTGAAAGGCGA
This sequence comes from Chamaecrista fasciculata, assembly GCA_003254925.1. Classification (NCBI taxonomy): domain Eukaryota; kingdom Viridiplantae; phylum Streptophyta; class Magnoliopsida; order Fabales; family Fabaceae; genus Chamaecrista; species Chamaecrista fasciculata. The sequence continues at coordinate 67,019 of QANZ01043538.1, forward strand.
CATGAATATACATCTATACAAGGTAAATGAACATAATTAAATTATTTCTTACATGCACATGTTAATAGAAAAATCTGTGAATGAGTGCATGAGTACATGATCACATGTCCATACCTATATTTGGCCAGTTGAGTGCATAACTACCACAAATCTGTGCATTAGTTAGGGGTGAAAGCAGAGTCCTGGGTGAGCATTTACTTAAGGAACAACTTTCATTGATGAGAGGGCTTGTTGAGCAACCTCTATTCCCAATGGAGTAATGACCATTGGTTTGTAGGGTATATGGACTACAATCTGGAAGTAGGCAATTCACATATTTAACGACAACATTGCAGTGCAGAAAATAGAACAATAGAACAGTAGCTATATTTGAAAATACATACCGACCATATTTTCATTAGCTATATGAGACCTATTAACATGTGCATTAATCAAATCTGAAAGTGGAGTCCTAGGCGAAACTTGCTGCAAAGATCCATTAAATCTCATCACAGTGGAGGGTGAGGGATTTTCATAACCAATAGGGGAATTAATAATATTAGGTATGTTTGAAGGACTGCAGTCTCCTGTTGTTATCCGATCAAAATATTTTCAATCACTTCTAATGTCTATTTAAGTATATATGACATAACACAAATAAAGATATAGATGACAACATTGCGGTGGAGAAAGAAGAACAATACAACAGTAGTGATATTTCAAAATACATACCGATCATATTCTCATTAGGTATGTTAGCAGCTCTATTATGCTTATTTTCAGACCAAATTATCTCATTTTATCAGTCACTAAATCCACTTAATTACCCTTTTTATTCTAGTTTTGTTGGCTGCTTCTTCTTTCTCTAATTTTGCCTGATTTCAAGTCCTATGGGCATAGGACTAACCCTTTTTACTTGCCTATTTCAGTTTGCTATGGGCATAGGACTAATTCCCTTTTTACTGCAGTAACTTCTTAATCTGAATTTTCTTTTCTTTTAGGGACCAATCTGTTGCTGCCACTTGTGCACTCCTTCTCAAGTAAAATGTCTGATTCATTTAGTGGAGAGCATGTGTGAAACATGTGCCAAGGTTTCTTTTAGGAAAGGGATGCATATAAAAGGGAAAGTTTTGGATTAGAGGGGGATTCACAGCAGCTGAAGCAGGGAGCTCGTGAGCAGCTTCAATGGTGAAGGGACTTCACGGCCAAAATCTTCTCGCCGATGTCACTCAGATAATCGATCAATTGGAGCGTCATTGCTTGGCTTCCGATGGATCTCTTATCTCCAAGCCATTGTACAACGATCTCCAATTCGTATTTCTCTCTCCGATTTCTCCAATTGTTTCTTTGGAATTTAGGTTTGTATCAGAAATTTCTATTCCCAATTGGAATGTAGTGTTATATATGAATATGATACGCGTGAGTTAGATATTGAGTTGCTGGGTCAATTTGCCGGCAAGAGAGGAAATGTGCAGGGATAGACTTGGTACCTGGAAGCTATGGTAAAAGGGTTATTTCAGAATGGGCAAAACCACCATTTTGATCAACTGTAAATTTCGCCTCTAATCTTTTTTGTAGTCAATATCATTACTAATGTTCCATATTCTGGTCAATTTTATCATTCGGCTAATTTCTTTCAATAAATTAAGGACAGACTTTATCCTGTTTTTCAATCAGAGTTAGGATCTGAGTTTCTTTGCCACATAAATTCTGTTGTTAATATTTGGATAAAGTAAAAACAAAGAATAAAATTGACCAAAATGTGAAATATTGGAGATGAAATTGACTGCAAAAAAAATATTGAGGATGAAATTGACAGTTGGTGTAAAGTTTGGGGGCCAAAATGGTGCTTTTGCCTTTCAGAATGGTTTTGTAGCCCTAAATTGGATATTTTACTTCTAAGTTTTATGATATTTGGGTTTAAGGAAAATGATTTGGGCTAATTATGGATTGGTTGCAGGCAATTTACTCTGAGGCCATTGCAATGGTGGGAGAGTATCAGCAAGCCATTTCTGTGGCTAACCTTGGGGGAATCAGTGATGCCTCAGGTCTATATCCACAACTGGGACTGAAGAACTCTCCTCAGGTCTTGTTTAATTATACTGGAAACTTAAAAAAGGAAAAAAAAAAAAAGAAACAAACATGACACCAATGATAATACTCTGTCTATAGCCCTAGAAAGATTTTGTTTTTTTACACGTTTATGAAATTTCTCTTCATAGACCTCTTTATTTCATTGTAATATCTGTAGTTCTGTGAATTCCTCAGCCAATGCATGAGTTTTGTGGTCAGTAGCTGGTAGAATGTTAGACCTGCTGACTAGCTCGTTTTGCCTCTTGTTTTCTGTTTTGATTAGCTGAATCTGTTACTGTTCCTCTTTATTATAGATGATTTACAAGTTGGTTATATGCAAATGAATATTTAAACAGGGGACATGATGAGGGAGAAGTTACAGGGAGTGAAGTAATTTTTCGAACAGCAGAATTTGATAATTTATGTTTGATTTAGGTATTATGGACTTTCCAATTCTATGATAAATGAAGCTGCTTTATTAGATAGAGGATTGAAGTTAGAGTATTAGACCAAAAATAAAACTTAGTGTAATGTCTCGAAGCTCCCTTGACAGTACTAGTACCAGTGCCAAGATCAACTCAAGCATTAACCCTATTGTTACCACTCCAAACAGCTCCGTTGACAGTGCTAATTCTGCTCTTTCAGCTTCAGCAAACACCATTATCTGTGGTATAACTCTATGTGAATTAGAATTCAAGCACACTCCTACCGTCCTAGGTTTTACTTTGAAGTGTCTAACATGGTTATACCCCTAATTACGGAAGCATATTTGAATTTTTAGAATATGACAGAATGTCGCATGTCTCTTTCTCGTGAGATAGAAGCTCGCTTAAAAGTGAAATGTGATAAGTTATCAGATGCCTTTGAATTGGATGACATTGGTAACTTTATTTCTACCTTCTCTTCTACTTTTTAAGTCTTTCCTTATTTTTTTTACCTTTTTAAGTCACATCTATAAATTGTGCATGGTATTTAATTAACTGTCAGTCCCCAGTCTTCTTTAGGGAGATTTAGTGATTCATGTGCCTCACTTTACTATATCAGTTTATTTGTTATCCTCAAACTGATTCCTATTTATATGATCCAGAGTCTTTATCATCAGCAAGTCAAAGTACGAGTGCCCGACTTCCAGAAAGGTTTGAGAAAATTCCAGGATTCTCATCCTTTTGAATGCTAAAGTTTTAGAGTGTGCTAGTAACATGGAAACACTGTCTATTCTTTTCATCCATTAAATAAATAGTATATTTTTTTAGCATGCAACACAGAGCCTCTATTTGGGAAGTGCCTATATTTAAGGCACTCAGTTCTTATTGTTATGTGTTGAAACACTAGCTATTGTATAACCAGATAGTCTGATTATATGGACCATAAAGTCATTTCTGTATTTTGGCATAAGTTGTCTTATGATGGTAAGTTCATATAGATATTAAAAGTGTTTAATGATTGAAAATTAACCATTGTAACTGAACTTCTTATAAATTGGCACATTTTCTCTTTAATTTTGATGATCTGAATAACATTCATTGAGTTTGCTGGTTTCTTTAGCAGCATGCATGGAGGATTTATTTTGATACAACCTCCATTTTCTTTGTCTTCTAGTTGATGACCTAACTCATATTCAGTAAATACAAATACTTGAGGTGTGAAGAGTCTTTTTTTAATATGAAATAACATTGTAGCATTAGTGCGCTCAGCCCATGCTTCACTAGCTGTAAATTCTCTAATGTACCTATTTATTGACCGTAATTTCTCAATCTTCATTTTTGTTATTTTATCAGGGTGAAGTTGTTGATTGAGGAGATTGAACGAGAAGAAGCTGCACTGAGAGATGATCTTTATTCTGCCGATAGAAAATTTGCTGAATACTATAATGTAAATGCTTTGTAATTATGTAGAAGAACCCTCTTTCTTGTAGACATAGAAACACTTTTTGGAAACTGCCTGGTTGAGTTTCTGTGTGTTTGTGTGACTGTGTGTAGGTTTTAAGCATTTTAGATTATATTTCCGCTTTAGGACACATGTTCACAATGATATGACATCTTTAATTAGGTATTGGAGCAGATACTTGGAGTCCTTATTAAACTTGTCAAAGATTTGTAGTTGCAGCATCAACATAAATATGTGAGTACTATGTCTGTATGTAAATTTACTTTGATAGCTAAGGATATACCTTATCTTAACCCAATTTATTTGTAGGATGACCTGCAAAAGATGTGGCTTTGCAAGAGGTGCGAGACCATGAGTGCAAAATTGAGGTTTGTTTGTGATCTGCTAACTTTATAATTTTTTTGTCCTTTGTCCTTTGAAGTAATAAAAGATAAGAATCACATCATAAAAAAGTTTCCTTAAAATAAGAATTTTCTTTTCTTTTTTCATCGGTACGGTGTAGTATTTAGAACACCAAAAGGGACGTAATCTTGTACACAGGGTGGATAGGAAATCTTGTTTCTAATGTAAGACTGGCCTGTAATGTTGTTTCTGAATTCAAGTAATTTGAGTGCTGTCTTGTGTTGTATATATTCGTTATTTTTAGGATATTCTTTATTTGACAGTTGTTTGATATTATGATTTAATGAACTTTGTTAACTTCAATTGTATTATTGTATAGTTTATTCATTGCATGGGAACTTAGGCGACTAGGAGTTCTGAGAAGGTATTATGTTCAATGGAACAAAAAGAAAATACTAGATATTATTAATATTCTTAAACCAATATAGAACATTTTTTAACTCTAAAAAATATCCATTCATTTTATCACCTTGGTTTAAATGCACAGTTTAAGGGGCCTAAGGTGTAAATATGAGAGTGTCAGTATTTTATATACTAAAAAAAATTTTCTGGAACTAATGCTGTTTGATAATAAAAAAATAAATCAAATTGAAACTGAAATCTATGAGGATGGGCTATCTATTACTGTACTTTATTGAATGTTGAGGTTTTAGTGGGGAAGATCTTAAAAGAAAAAAGTGAGAAATTAGAGGGACTAATAAATGAAAGGGGGCAAATATCTAACTTCCAGGGTTAAATTTCATTGTCATTGGAGAATTCTGAATTCATATTTTTCCCCTGGGACTGCTTTTATTTGCAATATAATTTTTACCAAGTTATATTATCTGATATATTTAATATTTGTCATTTCCTATCAGGGTTGTAGAACACGTTCTCCTTGAAACTTACACTAAGGATTCTATACCTGCCCTTCATAAGGTAAGGTATAAAAAATGATAATATCTTCACAAGTTTATAACATATTCCTGATTCAGTATTAATCAGCTTTCTTTCTTTTTTATTTTAGGAAGTATCTTGTTGAGGCTACTGAAGAAGCTTCTATTGCATATGAGAAAGCGGTAAGTTCCTATTTCTTGTGCAATTTTTAGCACTAAGGTGATTTGGTGGTGGCTAACTGGCTATTGATTTGAGTTTTTCCCCTGGCTTGTTTTAGCACAATACTGATTTTGGTTATTTATAGTTTCTTGTCATGATATAGAGTTATTAGTTATAGACTCTTACATAAATCCATAGTCTAAATGTACATATAGAGATTGGAGCCATTTTACTGTCATTGACATCATAGACAATCAGACAAGGTTACAAAATTTCTAGTGGGTGCTGCATCTGTTTTACTTTGAAGTTTGAACTGTTGGAAACCATGAAAAATATTGGAAAGAACCTACTTTTTGGTCCCTAAATTTATCCCAAAATCATGATTTAATTCTTAGATCATAGAAATACATTTTTTTACAAAAGTTAAATATTTACTCCCTGAAACATTACACGTCAGGATTAAATAGTTGGTGTTTGTAAAAGAAAATAGTATATTTCTAATATTCAAGGATTAAATCGTAGTTATGAAACAAATTTAAAGGATGAAAGGTAAGTTTTCTCAAAATATTTACATGATATACTTATCCAATAACGAAGACATGATCTGGTGTGGAGTTTATAATTATCAATATTTTGATTACCTTTTGTCCCTTCTTGTTGTGGCCCATCTTGTTTGTGTTGTGTTATATTTCTAGCTTTTGTTACTAGGTTACTCGTTTACAAGAGTACCAAGGTGTTGAGCCTCACTTCGACAACATTGCAAGGCAGTACCATGATATTGTACAGGTAAAAAAGGTCTAGTCATTATTTTTTTTTTCTTTATTTATTTGCTTATTTGAGGGGTTATGAACGATACCTCAAGGCCCTAAGAATTTAAAGTAGGAAAAGAGACTGGAGTGATTGAGCACTTGATATTTTAATTATCTTTATTACTCACACATAAAATTTCTCCCAAATCTTGCTTTGTTCTTGTCCTGGTGCTATCCATATTGAGAGATTCTTAAATGTTGATAGCTGTTCACGTGATTTTGGGAAACCCTCTCTCAATAGCTAGTTCTTGAAAGGGACGAACCAAGATATACTTAAATATTCCATGTGTATCCCATTCTACTCGATCTGAGACTTAAGCATCTCGTACTACCTAACTTCCTATCAAATATCCATTGTTTCCATAAGAAATTTATAACAAAACCAATTAGGCAATTACAAATAAATATGGAAACAAGTCAGAAATAGATCTACTCAAAAGCTGTACCTAATAATCTTATACTTGTTTCCTGACGGGCTTGATCTTTCATAACTGGGGTTGATAAAATATAATTTCTTCTAAACTTGTCACAATGATAGTGTCCCCAATTTTGGAAATTGATACAAAAGATACTTACTGGATAAGTTAAAAACTCATAAAACTCATTAGTTTTCTTATAGGATATTGCTTTTGGAATTTCTTACATTGATGATTGTTTGCAGAAATTGGAGAATATGCAATGGACAATTCGCCAAGTTGAAATGGACCTAAACCGTTTGCCAGATGGCCCAAGCACAGCACATAGCTTATTAGTTTTCTGTTAGAGATATTTTCCCTTTCCGATCCTCTTCATTTTCAGGAGTGAGATTCTCTATTTGAGGGTAAGAGGATTAAACCCTAGCAGCCGCTTCTCTCTCTCTCTCGCTCTCGCCTCTCGCATTCTCATCCGTGGTGGTTGCTGGGGTTGCTGCTGTTTTCAGCGGTAGTGGCCGCCTTTCTCTCTTCTAGGTATGTTTTTTTGTCTATTCCTCCATTAGAGAGGATTTCTCTTTCATTAGGAAAGTTTTCTTCTCCCATTAGGAGAGTGTTTTCTCCCTTTCGTTAGGAAAAGATTTTTTTTTTATTTTTTTTTGTAAATATACATCTCAGATTTACATCTGGAACCCAATATTGAAAAAGAAAACGGGTTAAAAAGATTGATCTCTCAGAGAGAGATGAGGGGTGTGTTGCCTCTTTGTTAAATCTTCCAAGTTTTATGAAAATTTAGAGATTTCATGGATCGTCCTTTGGTGTATATTATTAATTAGTATAGGAGATCAAGATCTTATTTTCTTTCTTAGGTATGTTGCTTAGGATTTTTTTTTTCTTCTCCTATACTTCTGTAATCTGTAATATGTTCTATGGAGCATAAGGCTAGGTTTTCATTGTTAGATTTATGCCTTTCTTTTCTTCATAAGGCTAGGTTTTCATTGTTAGTATTTGTATTGATTTGATAATACTCTGAATTGATATATTGATGAAACTATGCATGAGATGAGATTATGAATGCTTGTGTAGCGTTAAGTATATATATGTATATAGTGGATTATTAGGTCAATGTTATGCTCTTAGTTATGGTTTGATTGTGGGTAGGTTTACGACATAGGATAGACTTATGTTTGTGCCGGTTGCATGCTCCCTTTGGATGATTTAACTGGTTTTGATGACTTATATAGAGTTCTTTGGAGTTATGTGGACCTTAAATCATAATCTTGAATTTAGAATGTGGAAATTCAAAATGTGAATTTTAGCTCGATTGTGGCAAGTATCAAGTTTGCAAAATTGGCCAAGTTTGGTGATTGGGATTGTTTGAATGAGTTTCTTTAATGGCATCAATTATATTTGCATTTTGAACTTGAGTTCAAATTGTGAATTGGAAGAAAGGGTAGATTAAAGAAAGTGGTTAAATGTGGATTTGGCCAATGTTTTTTTATGTTAGAGTGTTGTTTGTAGTTTAATCTTAAACTTGTGAATTTTAAAACATTTATTTTGAGCTTCCAAATGAATTACCCAAGTCTCATTGGTTAGTTTCTTGATTTTAAGCTTTAATTTGTAGGGATTTAAAGAAAGTGTAACATAAGTGATAGTTTGTGGGTTCTTGAGTGAGCTAGGTAGCTAGTTAGTAAAGTGTTCAAGTTTGTGAAGGATTGGACATTTGGACCTTTTGGGCCACTAGTTTGGGTTCTTGGATTATGATGTTGATTGACCCTTTTAATTTGTGATTATGCACTAGATGGTTTGGATTGGTTGCGGATAGCAAACGAGAAAGCTATGATATCTACACTATGGGCAAAGTTGAGTGGCTTTCTCATCATTGCCTCGTATGAGAGTTTGATTATTGGTTGATTATGTTTATTTTGAATACTAAGTCCTTTCATTGACACTTTCTTGAAATTTAGAAATTGAGTATTCTTGGATGTAATTCTACACATTTTAAATATGTTGACAATGAAAAAAATGATTGCCTTGAAAATAGATTAATATGATATTTTGATTGTCGTTAGTGGAATTATTGTGATTGTGCATGTTACCCAAGGTCACGTTGAGATGATTATATGATTTTTGAAGTGGAAATGAAAAAGCTCCTCGTGCATGAGTAGAGATGGATATAGTGGAAATTTCTCCCCTATGAATGGTTGAGGCGAATATGTGTCTTAGTTTGATATGAAAACTCATTTTATAACAAAAAAAAGATATGAAAACTCATTTGTTGTTGATTGTTGATTGTTGATTGTGAAATGTGAGTTGCTTCAGTTCTCCCCAAATTACTATGAGAATTAAATTACTAATAGTGTCTATCCAAACCATGAATTTAAGATAATTTAAATACATCTATAACATTACATTCCCTTACAATTTACCTCATTCAAACAACACACTGCACTTATTTTAAAAAAAATATACATACCTCTTTTTATTATGAGATAAGGAGGAAGGAATTTTGGAAGCTAAACACACATTAAATAAATAATACACATTAATATTGTATCATATATACATTTATATGAGTACCCAAAGAAATTCATGAATTCTACGGTTATTCAACTAGTAAATTTTAAAATACAAAAAATATAAATCGCAACAATTCAACTGTCTTATTCTTAATTTTATACAATTCAAATTGACATAATATGAGTATAATCTAAGAAATTCTTCAACCACTTAGCAGAGAGTTTTGGGTATCTTTTGTTGTCATTTTTATAATCAACAAAGTTGATTCCAAAACGAACAGTATAGCCAGTAGCCCATTCAAAGTTGTCCATCAATGACCATATAAAATATCCTTTTATATTGACACCATCCCTTACAAACATTAAATAATTAAGAAGAGAGTTAGAATTATTGTTGGAAAAAGCATTAATTATATGTTGTGGCCACAAGCAAAAATAAGAAAAAACAAAAAAAAAAACCAAAAGATAAAATTGTTAGTAAAAAGAGTTGTGTGATATTACACCGAGCCAATGATTTCTCTTTTTTTAAAGTATTTCACGCCCTCCACATATAAAAATATTTTCTATGATTCTAGTGTAATAGTACCCAAACATATTACTTACAAAATACAACAGCCACATACTTATATTTTTAATTTTTCTTAGTCTTGTTCATGCATCAAATGACTCCAAACACTAGCATATATATATATGTGTGTATATATATATATACACATATATATATATATAGGTGAAATTTGAACAACAAAATTAATATCATATTAAGGAAGCGTTTGGTACACGGATTGAAAAAATAGTCCTGAGATTATGAGCTCCGGACTAGAGTAATGTCCCGGGAATGAAAAAATAATACGTGTACCAAACACCCCCTAAAGGTATTAAAGTATCATAACTTAAAACATCATCACATACTATAAATGTTGGGAGCATGTGTTGGAATCCAATTAAAATCCTACAATGTCCAAATACTCATTTTAAAGTTTACAACTTCTATACAAAGAAGTAGACATGACTCTATAGTGGAGGGATTGATGCATATGAGTTGAAAGTGTATAATGAGATGTGAGAGGTTGATATGAAATTCAAATGAATGAGTATATTAATTAAATATATAATTAATTTATAGAGAGACACTTACTTGATGGCAGAGTTTATATAATGAAGATGTTGATAATAGTAATCAATTTTGAAAGTATCCATAAGAGCTTTCTCAAGTGGTAATGTGGGATCATTCAACTCATCCACCCCTATATGTAAATAGATGTCATATATAAGTTTATTAATCACTTGCATGTTTGAAGGAAAGTAAGTTCATTATAATACAATCAGGAAAATGAAGAAGATTATTAATTGATATATATATATAGTTTAATTTATACCATTTTCTGTGATGTAAATCAAAGGATTGTTATACTTTGTCTGCACGTATAGCACCAAGTCTCTAATTCCTCTTGGATAAATGTACAACCAATTAGAAGCACTCTGCATTAACATATATATACAAACATTAATTATGCCTCATTCAATAATTAAAAAGTGTCAAAATGGAAGATGAATTAATGAATTGTTGATTTCACATACCCTTGGTCCGATAGGTAGCCCATCACGTTCAGCTGTCACATGAAAAAACAAAAGTAGAAGAAAATGATATATATATATATATATATGAAGAATGTAAAACTCTAAAGCTTTAATATATAAATTAATTTTTCAGTGAACTATTAATTTAGTCCTTGAATTGTATGTGCATATATTGTTCTTTAAGTATGTTGGAAAATTGCCTAAAGAACCCCTTCATATTTTTAGTTTTTTTTGTTTTGATAAATTACAAAAATTTTGTATTAAGTGTTTTATTATTTATGACAATTGGCGATTTCGAATTGTTGGACTAAATTTTAATATAAGATGATTTTGATTATTTGCAAAAATTTGGTTTTGACTACCTGTTTGGACTAAACTGCAACATATGGCAACCTGTGTCAAGCATTCTAAATAATTCTCATAATCTATGATTCACAGAATACATTCCTCAATGTCATTCCTCAAGATTCGCTAGTGATTTTAATCTGTTGTCTGTGAATTCATTGTCACATGCCTAGTTGAATTGAAAATTGAATGTCTGCCTTGCACTTCATTTAGAAATAAATATATTAAAGGCATGAATTGTAATTTCCTATTTCAGTTGCGCCATTAAGACAAATTAGCATAATTGATTCATTTCCTTGATATTATCATTAATGCTAAAATCTTCTATACCAGGAAGTAAAGTAAATTGAAAAGATCAAATTTCAATTTAACAATGATTATACAGGATCTGCTTATAATTTTGGTCAATCAAATTTAATGCTATAAACTAATTAAGTTATTTATCTTTCAGGTCAACTTCGAATCAGATCCGACATTGATTACAATTAACAAAATCAGAGGAAGTGTCTGTTGGAAGAAATCACTCCTATGTCTTTTCCCAACGGCTAGTTCCTAGATGTATAAAAGGATGCTCTTTGAAGCTGAAGTCTTTAACGAAGCGACAAGAGAATTTTGCTGTGTGCATCATACATTGAGCTGACATCCTTCACATTGCTGTGTGCAACCTTTGAGAGCTTTGTGCTTATTGTGCTTGAGTGAAATCTCTTAGAGAGATAATCTGAAAAATCATATTCTTCATCTTGAGTGTTGTAAAATCTTCGAGGAAGTAAAAAGTGAGCTTCTAGGGTGAAACCTTGTAGAGGTAAACCGTGTGTGGTTCCGTAGGAAGCAATATACTTAGAGACTGTCCTTGGAGTGGATTGTAGGTTAAGTTGTAAAACCTTGTGAGGTGATCCCAAGCTTCGTGCAAATTGTATTTGAAAACAATATATAAAGAGACCTCTAGCTGGTTGGTTAGAGGTGTGGATGTAGGATAAGGGAAATTTCCATATCAAGGATCATACCTTTATTTGAACCACTAAAAGTTCTTGTGTTGCGATTTCCTTCCTGAACTCTTTACATTTCCTGCACTTTCTGTCTTGGAATCTGTTTTACATATTTCTATATCTGCTTTGTTTTCAAGTTAAGTGTTTTTGGCAAAGGTCTCGCTGACTCTATTGTTAAAGAACTAAATTTAAAAGATCATCAAACTTCCTGATAAGTTATCTCGAGGATTTATAGTTTCAGGAACAGTTAATCTTTGAATCTACTTTTCTGAATTTAAGGAACCATTTCATTTCTCCAAGAAGAATTCTTAAGGAACAATTTTTAAGAAAAAGTTTTTAGAATTCCAATTCACCCCCCTCTTGGGCTATTTTCACTAGCATATTTTCTAACAATTGGTATCAGAGCAGGTCCTCTATATTACAGGTTTAGCAACCCTAAGGAAAAGATCATATAGTGAAAATGCAAGGAGCTCACGGCACGTCCATGAAAAAGCCTCCTCTCTTTGAGGGAAACGATTATCAGTACTGGAAATTCCGCATGCAGATATTCACTACATCCTTAGACTCGGATATCTGGTATATCATTGAAAATGGACCATTCACGATCACCAAAACTGAAGATGGAGAAACGGTTAAAAAACCGAGAAGTGAATGGACAGAAGCTGACAAGCGAAGGTACAAGTTAAATCATAAAGCTATTAATGCCATTGTTTGTGCAGTGAATGCAGATGAATTTAAAAAGCTATCAAGGTGTGAAACCGCCAAGGAAATGTGGGACAAACTGAAAGCTACATATGAAGGAACCTCAGACATGAAGAATGCAAAGATTGACATGCATGTTGATGCATGAGTATGAAATTTTCAAAATGAAGGAAAATGAAACCATCGAGGAAATGTTTGAACGCTTTGGAAAAATCACCAACGCCCTTGATGCACTAGGAGAACGTCTTGAACAAGCCAAACTTGTGAGAAAAATTCTAAGAAGTCTCTCTTCTATCTGGAAAGCCAAAGTGACAGCTCTACAGGAAAGCGCTAAAGTTGAAAGCATGACAATTGATAACTTAAGGGGAAATCTAATAACGTATGAAGCGACACATCTTCAAGATGATATAAAAAGCCTAAAGAAGTCTAAAGGAATTGCCCTTAAAGCTGTGAGCCATGATGATAATGATGAGGATGAAGATTCTGATGATGATGAAGAAGACATAGCCCTCTTAGCCAGAAAATTCAGGAAAATGGGAATGTTCAAAAAGAAACCCTTCAACAGAAGGATGTCCTCAGGAAAGCCATTTCAAAACTGGAAAGAAGAATACAAGAAGAAGGAAGAAGTAACTTGCTTTGAATGCAAACGTCCTGGACACATCAGACCTGAGTGTCCTCTCCTTAAGAAAAGATTCCAAGAAAAGAAGAAAGCTATGATGGCTGAATCAACATGGGATGACGATGATGAACTACTAGCTGAAGAAGACAACGAGGAACTTGCAAACCTATGTCTCATGGTCAAATCAGAAGAAGAAAAAGAGGTAACTAAACATATTTTTGCAGATTTAAGTATTGATGAGGTTGTTCAAGAATCTATCAAAATTCTAGAAAAATATTATGATCTCAAACATAAATATAAACATCTGAGAAGAGAATATGTTGAACTTGAAAATAAATTCACTAGAGAGGAGACTACTCTAAGAGAGGAAATCAATATCCTCAAAGATGACTGTGCTGAAAAGGAAGACCTCCTTCAGGATTCAATTAACTACAAGAGAGAACTTAATGGAAGAATCAATTACCTAGCTATAGATAATGGCAAACTAACACGAGAAAATGAGGATATCAAGAAGATGAACACAATCCTCAGAAAGGACCTAGAAAATTTTGTAGGAAGTAGCAGAAAACTTGATATGATGTTAGGATCTCAAAAATGCTATTATGATAAGGCTGGCCTAGGATATGGAAACGGATCAAAAGCAAAGGAAGTTATTAAAAATTCTGAATCTGTTCCTCCTAAAAAGAAATTCATATCCTTCATTAGACAAAAATGTTATAAGTGCAGAAATAAAGGACATCATGCTGGTGACTGTGATGTAACAGGAGAAACATGCAGGGCTAAAAACCCTTTTCAAAGAACCAAAATGATGTGGGTTCCTAAAGGATCTATTGCAGGATCCAGCACTAACAATGTAAGGACCCAAGGAAAGTTGGGTACCTAAATTCTGTCTTATTTGTTTCCTGCAAATATGTCTCAAGTCTAAAGCAAAATCAGAATACCGGTATCTTGACTCAAGATGCTCTAGACACATGACAGGAAACAAAGAAAGCTTCCTATCCTTGACCAAGCAGGAAATGTGACCTTTGGAAATAACCTCAAAGGAAGGATAGTCGGTATCGGTAAAATTTCTCTCTCTTCTTCTTTATCCATAGATGACGTATACTTGGTAGAAGATTTGAAACATAATCTAATCAGTATTAGCCAACTATGTGATAAAGGACATCAAGTTTTGTTTAGTACTGAGAAATGTTCCATCTATGAGAAAGGAAGCGATAAAATTCTGATTGAAGGAACTAGACGTGACAACATCTATGTCCTGCACGCAGAAGCAATATCCCTCTCTTCTCATCGATGTCTTGCTTCTACCACTGACCAAACTTGGTTATGGCATAGAAGACTAGGACATGCGAGTATGGGTAAGATTTCAAGGTTATCTAAGCAAGATTTGGTGCTTGGTCTTCCGAAGCTTAATTATGTTAAGGATAACGTTTGTGATGCGTGTCAAAAAGGAAAGAAGGTTAGACATTCCTTCAAAGCAAAGGAATTTGTGACAACATCAAGACCCCTGCAACTAATTCACATGGATCTATTTGGTCCCATGAGAATCCAAAGCATAGGAGGAAAGCTCTATGGGTTTGTCCTGGTTGATGACTATTCACGCTACACATGGGTATACTTCCTTGCTCATAAAAGTGATTGTTTTGAATCTTTTAAGTCTTTTTGTTTGAAAGTGCAGAATGAAAAAGGATATCTTATCACAAGCATAAGAAGTGACCATGGCAAGGAATTTGAGAATCAAGACTTTGATGACTTCTGTGAGGAGTATGGTATAAGTCACAATTTTTCAGCTCCAAGAACCCCTCAACAAAATGGTGTGGTAGAAAGGAAAAACAAAACTCTATTGGACATGACCAGAACCATGCTGCTAGAAAACAACCTTCCTAAGTTCCTATGGGCAGAAGCTGTTAGTACTGCTGCCTACATTCTCAACAGATGTCTTGTAAGACCTATCCTAAACAAAACACCATATGAACTATGGATGGGAAGGAAGCCCAACATCAGCTACTTCCATACATTTGGATGCAAGTGCTTCACTCATATAAATAACAAGGAAGATACTGGAACGTTAGATGCAAGAGCAGAAGAAGGAGTATTCATTGGCTACTGAACCACAAGCAAAGCATACAGAGTATACTTCAAAGAAAAACATAAGATTGAAGAGACCATTCACGTTGTTTTTGATGAATCAAGTCCTGCACCTCTAGTTCCTGAAAGTGATGATGATGAACCAGAGGAAGTTAGGATACCAATTCAGGAAGCAGATATTGAGATTGATGTCCTGAACGAACCAGAACCTCAGGAAGATGAAAATTAGGTAACAAATTATCCTTTCTCATCTTCTAACCTGAATGCAGGAACATCTCAAGGAGGCACCCCTACTGAGGAAATGAGAAAATTGCCACGAGAATGGAAAGGAGATTCAAACTATCCAAATAAATTTCTTATTGGAGATCTGAATGAAGGAATAAGAACCAGATCATCAATGCAGAGCATGAACCACACTGCATTTATGTCTCAAATTGAGCCCAAAACCATTGATGATGCCCTGGAAGATGAATCCTGGATCTTAGCCATGCAGGAAGAGCTTAATCAATTTGAAAGAAATCAGGTCTGGACCTTAGTTCCTGAACCAAAAGATCAATCCGTCATAGGAACCAAATGGGTCTTCAGGAACAACCTGGATGAACAAGGAAACGTGGTAAGAAACAAAGCCAGGTTAGTAGCTCAAGGTTATAATCAAGTAGAAGGTATTGACTATGATGAAACATATGCACCTGTAGCTAGATTAGAATCCATTAGAATGTTGCTTGCATATGCATCCTTCATGAATTTCAAATTATTTCAAATGGATGTCAAAAGTGCCTTTTTAAATGGGTTCATTAATGAATTAGTATTTGTAAGACAACCACCTGGTTTTGAAGATGTTCATAAACCCAATCATGTTTTTAAATTGCATAAAGCTCTCTATGGTTTGAAGCAAGCTCTCTTTGTTCGACTAAATTTTAATATAAGATGATTTTTGATTATTTGCAAAAATTTGGTTTGACTACCTGATTGGACTAAACTGCAACATATGGCAACCTGTGTCAAGCATTCTAAATAATTCTCATAATCTATGATTCACAGAATACATTCCTTAATGTCATTCCTCAGGATTCGCTGGTGAATTTAATCTGTTGTCTGTGAATTCATTGTCACATGCCTAGTTGAATTGAAAATTGAATGTCTGCTTTGCACTTCATTTAGAAATAAATATATTAAAGGCATGAATTGTAATTTCCTATTTCAGATGCGCCATTAAGACAAATTAGCATAATTGCTTCATTTCCTTGATATTATCATTAATGCTAAAATCTTCTATATCAGGAAGTAAAGTAAATTGAAAAGATCAGATTTCAATTTAATAATGATTATACAGGATCTGCTTATAATTTCGGTCAATCAAATTTAATGCTATAAACTAATTAAGTTATTTATCTTGCAGGTCAACTTCGAATCAGATCCGACATTGATTACAATTAACAAAATCAGAGGAAGTGTCTGTTGGAAGCAATCACTCCTATGTGTTTTCCCAACGGCTAGTTCCTGGATGTATAAAAGGGTGCTCTCTGAAGCTGAAGTCTTTAACGAAGCGACAAGAGAATTTTGCTGTGTGCATCATACATTGAGCTGACATCCTTCACATTGCTGTGTGCAACCTTTGAGAGCTTTGTGCTTATTGTGCTTGAGTGAAATCTCTTAGAGAGATAATCTGAAAAATCATATTCTTCATCTTGAGTGTTGTAAAATCTTCGAGGAAGTAAAAAGTGAGCTTCTAGGGTGAAACCTTGTAGAGGTGAACCGTGTGTGGTTCCGTAGGAAGCAATATACTTAGAGACTATCCTTGGAGTGGATTGTGGGTTAAGTTGTAAAACCTTGTGAGGTGATCCCAAGCTTCGTGCAGATTGTATTTGAATACAATATATAAAGAGACCTCTAGCTGGTTGGTTAGAGGTGTGGATGTAGGATAAGGGAAATTTCCATATCAAGGATCATACCCTTATTTGAACCACTAAACGTTCCTCTGTTGCGATTTCCTTCCTGAACTCTTTACATTTCCTGCACTTTCTGTCCTGGAATCTGTTTTACATATTTCTATCTGCTTTGTTTTCAAGGAAAGTGTTTTTGGCAAAGGTCTCGCTGACTCTACTGTTAAAGAACTGAATTAAAAGATCATCAAACTTCCTGATAAGTTATCTCGAGGATTTATAGTTTCAGGAACAGTTTATCTTTGAATCTACTTTTCTGAATTTAAGGAACCATTTCATTTCTCCAAGAAGAATTCTTAAGGAACAATTTTTAAGAAAAAAGTTTTTAAAATTATAATTCACCCCCCTCTTGGGCTATTTTCACTAGCATATTTTCTAACAATTGGTAATCAGAGCAGGTCCTCTATATTACAGGTTTAACAACCCTGAGGAAAAGATCATATAGTGAAAATGCAAGGAGCTCACGGCCCGTCCATGAACAAGCCTCCTCTCTTTGATGGAAACGATTATCAGTACTGGAGATTCCGCATGCAGATATTCACTACATCCTTAGACTCGGATATCTGGTATATCATTGAAAATGGACCATTCACGATCACCAAAACTGAAGATGGAGAAACGGTTGAAAAACCAAGAAGTGAATGGACAGAAGCTGACAAGCGAAGGTACGAGTTAAATCATAAAGCTATTAACGCCATTGTTTGTGCAGTGAATGCAGATGAATTTAAAAAGCTATCAAGGTGTGAAACCGCCAAGGAAATGTGGGAACCTCAGACATGAAGGATGCAAAGATTGACATGCTGATGCATGAGTATGACATTTTCAAAATGAAGGAAAATGAAACTATCGAGGAAATGTTTGAACGCTTTGGAAAAATCACCAACGCCCTTGATGCACTGGGAGAACGTCTTGAAGAAACCAAACTTGTGAGAAAAATTCTAAGAAGTCTCTCTTCTATCTGGAAAGCCAAAGTGACAGCTCTACAGGAAAGCTCTAAAGTTCAATGACTAAAATAACAATAATCTAAGAATTAAAGTGTTAGTTTACTTAATTATTAAGTTTCAATCAATTTTGGGGAGACAATATCAAAAGAAGGGAATGAATTTCATATACTAGCTAATCACCTCTATATTTTTTCAATTTCTCACTTTATCTTTTCTTATATCTCTCAATTCACCTTGTAATAATATATAAGAGGATCTTACCTATATATCTATATATATATATATATATATATTTCTACACACACATTGGTTATGATTATTTGGGAGTAATATAATTACCTGTAAGATTGGCAAGGGAGTCAGTTAGGTAATTGAGTCGACTAGCATTGATTAAGCTAGGTGCATTTGAGGCATAATTTGCAGTGTAATAGTTAATGCCAATAAAATCAAATGAGCCTTTGAGAAGTTTGGATTGTTCAATTGTGAATTTTGGTAATCTGCTTCCCACAAGATGTCTCATGCTTTGTGGATAATCTCCATTAGTTACAGGATCTAAATACCATCCAAGCATAAAATCAGTGGCTCTTGAAGCAGCTTCTTCATCCACTTTTGTTTCTGACAAGGGCACGAACCAGTGAGAAATCAAAGATATGCCTATTGTACCCTTCTGATGTGCCTACACACAATACACATAATTATATGAATATAACATTAAAAGTCTTTTGGTAAATTTCCTTTTACCATATTAACAACATATGAAATTGATAATGATAATATATATATATAATTATATATGACTAAATCCCATTTTGTTTTTTTAAAATTTTCTTTTTTAATTTGATCTTTGTGTGAAGAAGTTCATTCTTAAATTTGTCACTCCCAAAATTGATTTATTGTTAATCTCAGTTCATTCATCTATTTTTTTAACAAAATTAAAAACTTATTATGATTAATCGATAATATTAATATATACACATCATTACAATAATACATCATCATCAAATTAAAAAAAAATTGAACAATTGAAGAACTAAAGAAACTAATAAAGCGACTGTGAGAAGCTAAATTGACATAAAACATCTAATAGAAATAATTTAAAAAAAAACTAATTAAAATTTTAATGGTTGAAAAAATATTGGACCTGAAACTTTGTTCTATAGAGTTGAACAGCAGCAGTATGAGAAAGAAGAAGATAGTGAGATGTTAAATATGGCTCAGTGCCAGAATCGCCACCAGTGCATTTATACTCGAGCCATTCGGAACAACGACCTGGAGCGAACTCTCCTATAGCATATCCTCTCATACTATATGACCATGGCTCATTCAAAGTTATCCAATGCTTCACCCTATCTCCAAACTCCTTGAAGCAAACTCCCACATATTCCTTATAGTCCTTCCTAATGATTAGTCAATTAGCACATGATTAGCTAGTATAATTAATTAAGTGTCTATATATTTAATTCATATCTATAAATTACACAATCATAAATATATAAGGGTGTAATTATGCTTTGCACTCACACAATGCGAGGGCTTAAGAAGCCACCGTACTCCTCTTCTAGAGTTTGTGGAAGGTCCCAGTGAAAGAGAGTCACAAATGGTGTTAAACCTACATATGCACTTATGTATGTTAATAACTTAATATATATAATTACCGTTATTAATATTACTTTTTTAGTTAAATTACCATAATAGCATCGTAGGTATATATAAGAAAATCAAGTTCAATATAATTATATATTAAAGGTTTTTTAGGATGTTGTTACTACCATTAGCCAATAGCTCATCGATAAGACTGTTGTAGTATTTGATTCCTTCTGAATTTATGCCTCCACTTAGCTTTCCATCTGTACACACATAAAGGATCCATTAAGTTAAAAATTAAAATATTGCCAATTAATTTATTGGAAATTAACATATGTCCATTGTATGTGTAAGAGAAATACAATGTTAACGATTGAATTTAATTAATTATTACTTGGTAGTATTCTAGTCCACGAGATGGAGAATCTGTAGGCATCCAAATTCAGATTCTTCATGATCGCTATATCTTCCTGTAATATATATAACATGTAACAGTTTATAACTATATATATAATTGATCTATTTAATTAATAAAGAAAAAAAAGAGATGGCTAATCTCCTTGTTAAAGTAACAATAAAGAGACTCAAAGTGTCATGTGTTTATTGAATTTTCATTCATTATTTTATTTGTGATTATATATATATATTGAGAGAGGGGAAATTTAAAGTGAAAAAAGTTAATAAAGTTTCTTATATCTTTATTACTAGATTCCTCTAATCAAGGGTGGGTTCAAGCGGGCCAGTGGAGGTTATATATGGTCCCCCAAATTGGAAGTAATCTCAAATAACCCTATATATCTTAGAAATTCTATGGAGAATGAAGGAAGTTGGCCCCCCAAATTAAAATATATATTTATTAATATGAATAAAGTAATAATTTGATTATTAAAAGATCACCGAATTGACAACTCGATTTTTGAAAGATTAAAATGTACAATTTAGTCCTTAAAATATCAAAATAATATACTGCTAAGTTCTTTTTATGGACTAATAAATATTATACTGTTTGAATTTTTCAGGGATGTAAAAGTATAATGTTTTGATCATTCGGAAACTACATTTGTATTTTAATTTTTTAGCGACCGAGTTGTCATTTCGATGATCTTTTAGTGACTAAATTGTTAGTTTACTCTATTAATATATATACATGTCTTCCTGATTATATATTCAACATGATCCCGTGAAGTAAGACCCAATTTACCAATTTTATTATCTCTTTATGATGGCATGACTCATCACTTTACATTATTTAATATTTTAATCAATGTAAATACAATCATCTCTCAAATCTAAATTTTCTTTTACATTCTTTTATATGTTTCATACTATACTATCTTTTAGTCTGACTTATACATTTTATATTAGGCAAAACACCCTTTCATGCCCCTAACGTTTGCAGTGATTTTCAGTTATGCCCTTAACGTTTCATTTTGTTCAGACATGCCCTCAATGTGCAACCAACGTTTCAATTATGCCCTCAATTTTGACTCAATGCACATGTGGCAATTTTTTTTGCTTATGTGTCATTTTTTTTGTTTGACTTGATTACGTGGCATCATGACTGGGCATTCTTATTTTTTTTTTCCACCTTGGCATGATGACTGGATTTACATTTTTAAACATAAAAATTGAGTAAACTAGCAAATCAGTCCCTGGATTTACATTTTTCATCATCTTCATTCATTTTAGTCCCAAATTCTCAAAATAAAATTGTAAAGTGTCCCAAAACACTTCCAAACATTTCAATTTAGTCCTTAAAAGTATTAAAAACCCTAAAACCTAAACTCTAAAATTCTAAACCCTAAAACCCTAACCCCTAAACCCCTAAAAAAACCACTCTCTTGCAATTTGGTCCCTAGGTCCTCAAATTTATTAAATCAGAATTAAAAAAAAATTGGTTCCTAAATCCTAATTTCATTATCATCTTCATCTTCATCATCATCATCATCATCATCTTCTTCTTCACCTTCATCATCTTCATCATCTTTGTAATTTGAACAAACACAAGAGGGCCTATTTGGAATTTAAACTAAATTCCGGTGCCATCCCTAACCTCTCTTCTCTCACCAATCTCAAAACCCTCTTTCTCGACCTTTCTCCGGTTCATTCCCTCCCTAATAATAGAACCAAAATGTAAGAAATAAGAAATAATTGGGGGATTTTTTTTATTTCAACCTATCTCTCTCTCTACCGAGAACCTTCGTCTGATTGTCTCCCAAAACCTTCTCTTCAACCTCTCATCCTCTGCCACCACCACAATCTCTTCCCTCAAGCTGAGATTCGTCGGCGCCGGCACCGTCGAAGATCTCGAGAAGGTCAACGAGATCTTCTCGAAATCTGCGGTATTTGATTTCTTCATGAACCCGACGGTGGAGATCGAGAAGAAGAGGAAGGTTCTGGAAGAGATCGCGGCATCATCGGAGCTCTAGGCGCACACTCTGAACTTCTTGAACATTTTGGTGGACTCGAAGAGGATAGATCTGATAAATTCGTCGGAGATATCACGCTCACTGTGTGATTGTTTGTTAATTAATTAGATGAATATCGTGAGAGATTTTGTTGCATGTTCCTCACTGGTTGATGAATTTGCGAAATTCATGGTTATATGGTTATGTTATGAAATATGAGGCCAACTTGGAATATGGTGGCGTCTAAGGCCAAATTGAAATTCATGTCTGCGAGATTTTCCTTTCCTCACTTCTCGAGATCGGCAACGGTTTAATTCTAGGGTTCACCATTGGGTTCTCGGTTCTCCTTGTTTGTTCAAATTACAAAGATGATGAAGATGATGAAGGTGAAGAAGATGATGATGATGATGATGATGAAGATGAAGATGATAATGAAATTAGGATTTAGGAACCCATTTTTTTTAATTCTGATTTAATAAATTTGAGGACTTAGGGACCAAATTGCAAGAGAGTGGTTTTTTTAGGGGTTTAGGGGTTAGGGTTTTAGGGTTTATAATTTTGGAGTTTAGGTTTTAGGGTTTTTAATACTTTTAAGGACTAAATTGAAATGTTTGGAAGTGTTTTGGGACACTTTACAATTTTATTTTGAGAATTTGGGACTAAAATGAATGAAGATGATGAAAAATGTAAATTCAGGGACTGATTTGCTAGTTTACTCAATTTTTATGTTCAAAAATGTAAATCCAGTCATCATGCCAAGGTGGAAAAAAAAATAAGAATGCCCAGTCATGATGCCACCTAATCAAGTCAAACAAAAAAAATGACATATAAGCAAAAAAAATTGCCACATGTGCATTGAGTCAAAATTGAGGGCATAATTGAAACGTTAGTTGCATATTGAGGGCATGTCTGAACAAAATAAAACGTTAAGGGCATAACTGAAAATCACTGCAAACGTCAGGGGCATGAAAGGATGTTTTGCCTTTATATTATAATATTGATAATATATATAGAAAAATATGCCAAAATCTGATTTTGGTCCCTAATGTTTACCCAAAGTTCCATTTTGATCCCTAATATTTTTTTGTTCCATTTTGGTCTTTAATATTTCATAAAAGTTTTATGATTTGACCTCATTTGTTGATGAGTCGATGCAATTGGGTAAAGAAAGAAATCAAATTTAACACGTAACATTCAACAGTTAGAGACTAATTATGAAACTTTTTGAAAACATTAAAGACCTTAATGGAATAAAAAATATTAAGGACCAAAATAAGACTTTGGGCAAA
Organism: Chamaecrista fasciculata; assembly: GCA_003254925.1. Classification (NCBI taxonomy): domain Eukaryota; kingdom Viridiplantae; phylum Streptophyta; class Magnoliopsida; order Fabales; family Fabaceae; genus Chamaecrista; species Chamaecrista fasciculata. Next base: position 90,622 of record QANZ01043538.1, read on the forward strand.
ATAACAATCCCCCCTTCTCTAAAACCCAAAATCCTGGCTCTGCCCCTACTTCTAATTATAAGCTTGATTTACATTCTCTTTCTTTTATGAATGGTCATGTAAAAGCTATGTTTAATATTCTCTCTCTACCATGATTAGTTATGCATAAAATTTTTGTCACGTGTCAAATGTTCATTGGAGAACCTTATAACAAAAATATAAAGAATTTTACTTAAGTAATGCCCAAAGTTAAATCCTAGTGCCAATGGGTCACCAACTCACCATAATCAATATGGTCCTCTTTTTACTAATATCTTAGCCAAGGGAAATAAATTATTGGGTGAAATTATAATTAAATCCCAAACTTATCATAATTAATTATATATTCTATGTTATATATATTAAATAAAATATTTTATTAATTTTTTATATGTTATATCTACATAAAAATATAAAGGCAAAAGTATTGTTGGTATTCATATTATATGGGATTATTTTTAGTTATACCCCTAATATTTTTTTTCTGGTCAATTGTACTCCCAAAGTTTCACATTTGAGTCAATTATACCCCAACCTGGCTTTTTTTTTTGTTTTAAGGTCCTTAAGTTTCCATTATTTAGAAATCCTCCATTCTCTCAAGATTTTCCTTTCACACGAGTCCCTAACTAATTACAGAACAATCTAGAAATGTTTGTCATCTTTAACGAATTAGTCCCAGCAATTGAGAAACCAGAAAAATCTCTCCCCTATGTTTTTCACAATTCCGGCAACCACACACAAACTCGTAGGTGAGTCTTGAATACAAAGAAATTAAGTAGAAATACCGATAGCTCTAGCTCCTGGCATTAATGCACAATCTCTGGTGGTGGTGTCGTCGTGGTCATCAAAATTAATAAGTAAAATAACTTCAAAATCCCTTTTGAGAGAGAGGAAAAATAGAGAAGATGAGTGACAGAGGTAGTTGTAAGGGAAGGAAAAGGGACGAGAACAACGTAATTTAGGAGAGACAAGGAAGCTGAGGACGACGAAGAAAAGGACCATGTCGACGGAAACAAGGGCAGAGTAGACAACGATGATAAAGTGTGGTGGTGATATTTCAGGGTAAGAGAATGAGGGTTTTTCATGGCTTCTAAGGACCTGTTTGTTAAAGATGATAAACATTCTGGACTATTCTGTAATTAGTTAGGGGTCGAGATAATTGACAAAAAAAACGTTAGAGGTATAATTGACTCAAATCTTTGTTAAATAAATATGAATACATATAATAATAAAATAATTAAGTACCCACCCATTACCACCCTTACTTGGACCTTATTACCTTATAACGATGATATTGGTCAACAGCTACATCTCCATTGCTATGATCCTTTATTTTTTCTGCAAACCAATTAATTAATGGGACACAAATAATATTAATCAACTCATTCATTCATTCATCCATTTACACTTCAAGTTTATTGTTATTATGATGTAGCTGCAAATAGGGGTGTACATACTTTTTTGAAATCGGGTCGAGTCAAAAATCGGGTCGGGCCGGGTCCTGGGTTTAGGTGCCTTAGATCCGGACCGACCTGGGGTATATTCATTATTAAATTTTTTTATTTTTATTATATATATTTATATTTTTTATTACAAAACATTTTTTTATTGTAAAAAATATACATGTATTCTTATTTCTATTAATTGTATATTAAAAATACATAAAATATATACGTAACCTCAATTAAATCAATAGTTTTTCAACAAATAAATCAAATTAAATTTTTTTAATAATGAAAACATCATTAAAGTGATCTAAAATTAATTTTTTAATCAATATATACAAATTAAAAATCATATATAATGAATAAATAACTTAGATAAATAAATATAAAATATTTGGAAAACAATTGGCTCGGTTGGACCTGGTGGCCCAACCCGGCATGACCCGAGTTTCGATCGAGCCGGGTCTTGGGCCTGGCCAAAATCCGGCCCGATCCGTGTACACCCCTAGCTACAAATATCCCCATCAAAATTTAAGGTTCAGTAAATAACTCTTTAAATTTTCGTAATGTTTTAATTCTTTTTATCTTGAATTAATTTTACTATATAAGATAAATTAAAAAATATATAAACACATAAAAATATTATTTGAAAAATATGTGTGAAATTGAAGTTGATTAAATATAATATTATGAAAATTTAAATAGTTATTTATCAAATTTTATAGTTGAATTAAGTACTTACAACTATATCAAGAACTTGTATAAATAACAATAATAATTTCACTTAATAAATTTTGAGAACTTGTATAATTAAATAGAATAAATAGCTTAAGAGAAAGAGAGAGACCAGGGTATTTGTGGGTAAAATCATCCCATATACTGGGTCCTCTACCACCTTCCGTTGTTGCACCTTCGAACTGTATATATATACATAAATGAAATTATTTTAATTATACATATACATATAGTTAACTCAATTACAAATCAACGAGGGTTTAAATTTAAAACCCACTTTTAAAAGATAACATGGTGTTACTAATTGTGAAGGTAAATTGCTACATAATTAATAGATTAGGGGTTAATTGTTATTTTTATAGATTATGAGGGACATTGCAATTGAACACATAATTTGGCGTGGATAAATGCAATTTTCCTTTATGTATATTATAGAGTAAATTAATAATTTAATCCTTGAAAAATTATCAAGTTAATAACTCGGTGACTCGGTCCAATTGAATGTTGGAAATAATAACAATAATAATTATTATTAATTTGGAAGCATGAATGAAGTAAATAGCCGTTTTGAGCATGTTGAGCACATCCACTTCTTTTGGAAGCCGTTGAAGTATATGGGTCCGTGTTTATTGGAGGACGTTGAAACATATGACCGTTTGGAGATTTTGTTTCAAATTTTTAGTTGCATTTGACTTTAATCATATAAGCTCGTTAGTGATGTATGATTTTAGGAGTGGATGATCATGCATTTATTATTCATTATTTAATTATTGAAAATCCCTTTTATAAAGGGTTTTGAATTTCTGCACATTAGTAATGCAATTTTCCGATTTTATATCTTCCTTTTATTATTCTATTTAAAAATAGGCAAAAGATGTGTCGGTGCCTCTAACGTTTATGATCAATTTCAGTTATGCCCCTAACGTTTATTTTGGTCCCTCAGGTTTGCTCGAAGTTCTGTTTTGGTCCCTCAACTCAAAGTCCTTCATTCTTCATTATTTTCACCACTACCACCACCGCCACCGCCGCCGAGCTTTCTTGGCGAGTCTCGTCTTCTCCAGCGAACTTTCCGGCGAGATACACAGTGACCACGATGACTACAAAAACTCCTAATTCAAAGTTTTTTGACCTCCTGAGTTCAGTGGCGGCTTGCATTTTGCGAACTAATGACCGGAAATATGATTTTTGGCGATTGTGTAATTTTTCGGTGACTTCCAAGTCATTTTTTCACAAAATGGAGGCTGTCATTGAACTCAGGAGGTCAAAAAATCTTGTATCAGGAGTTTTCGTAGTCGTCGGAGTCGCCGTGTATCTCGCTGAAAAGTTCGCCGGAGAAGACGAACCTCGCCGGAAAAGCTCGGCGGCAACGACGGTGGTAGAGGTGGTGGTGATGCTGTTGCTACTGCTGGCGACAGCAATGGGTGAAGATGATGACGAATGAAGGATTTCGAGCTGAGGGACCAAAACAGAACTTTGAGCAAACCTGAGAGACCAAAATAGGAGTTTGGCCAAAAAAATTGAGGTTAGGCTATAATTGGCAACAATGTGAAACATTGGGGGACATTACTGACACAAAATAAATGTTGGGGGTATAACTGAAACTGACCCCAAACGTTAGGGGCACCAACAGGTCTTTTTCCTTAAAAATATTAACAGTGGTATCAGAGCCTGGTTGACTAGAGCAGTAGCTTTATTCTACCTTTCATGGCTATTGAAACTAATTTTCTGCAACATTCAATTCCACGTTTCAATGGTCTCTATGATCATTGGAGTATGCTCATGGAAAATTTTCTTCGATCAAAGGAGTACTGGACGATTGTAGAAGATGGTATTCGGGTACCAATTGAAGGCGAAGCTTCAACTAATGCCCAGAGAATAGAGTTTGAAGCTAGGAAGCAGAAAGCTTTAAAGGCGAAAAATTATCTCTTTCAGGCCATTGACCGTCCCATCTTGGAAATATGCAACGAAAGGATGTCAGATGTCTGTGACTAGCTATTTCGGTCGAACCTTGGAGATATGCAACAAAATGAGGTTTCATGGTGAGAGAATGTCAGATGTCACCATTGTTGAGAAGGCGTTCTGTTCTTTATCCTCTTAATTTGATTATGTTGTTTGTTCAATTGAAGAATCTAAAGATATAGATAACCTCTCTCTTGATGAACTTCAAAGCTCGTTGATAGTACATGAACAGAGAATGAACTGCAGTTCACCCACTGAGGAGCACCCTTTGAAAGCTTCCACCTTTGCTCATTCCTCAAATGTAAGAGGAAGGGGTAGAGGAAGAAGTAGAGGTCAAGGCAGAGGAAGAGGAGACCATGAAAATAGAGATGATAGTAGACAATTCCAAAGCAAAGGAAGAGGACGAGATCAACACTTTGATAAATCTAAGGTAGAATGCTTTAGATTTCATAAGTTTGGTCATGATAAATATGAATGTTATACCCGGTTTCCTATTGACATGGAAAAGTCCATTTTCATCGAAGAGACAGAAGTAGAAACATTATTGATGGCAGTTTATGATGATAACTGACTCGACTCAATTGTTTGGTATGTCGAAACAGGTTGTAGTAATCACATGAGTGGGAGTAAGTCTTCTTTCTCCTATTTGAATGAAATTTTTCGTTCTACAGTAAGTTTTGGTGATTCTTCTTTTGTGAAAGTCATGGGAAAATTTGATATTAAGATAAAAATAGAGAATGGTTTTGTTGAAACAATTTCTAATCTACTCTATGTTCTTTAGTTGAAAAGCAATTTGTTGAGTGCTGGTCAATTACAGGAAAATGGGTATATGATTACTATTTAAAAGGGTGCATGTGAAATTTATGACGCTAAACGTGGTGCAAATTGTGGAAATGAATTCTAAGAGATTGTTTCCTTTAAAGATTTAAAGTATTGAATCTTGTTTAAAGACTGAAGTGACAGATTCTTCATGGTTGTGGCATTTACGTTACGGTAACTTGAGTTTTAGTGGATTAAAGACTCTCCAACAGAAGGATATGGTGGTTGGCGTTCCCCAAATTGATGTTTCTCCCAAAGTTTGTGAAGATTGTGTTGTTAGTAAACAAGATCGTTCTCAATTCTTTCAAGGGAAGTGTTGACGAGCAAAAGAAGCCTTGGAGCTTGTTCACTCTGATATTTGTGGACCAATAAACCCATCTTCTAATGGAGGCAAAAGATATTTAATTACATTTATTGATGATTTTACTTGAAAGGCTTGGGTTTAATTTTTTACAGGAGAAATCATAAGCTTTTGGTGGAGAATATTGCTCAAAAGAATTTGAAGGATTTTGTAGAGCTCATGGCATTCGGAGAGAGCACACAGTTGCAAATACACCACAACAAAATGGTGTATCTAAAGAAAAAACAAAACCATTCTCAACATGGTAAGGAATTTGATGGCTAGGGGGAGAGTTCCAAAGAATATTTGGCCTGAAGCAGTCAATTGGAGTGTTCATATTTTGAATAGAAGTCCTACCTTGGCTGTTTAAAATATGACTCCCAAAGAGGCTTGGAGTGGACGTAAACTAGTAGTTGATTATTTTAAAATTTTTTGTTGCATTGCATATGCACATGTTTCAGATGAGAAGAGGAAGAAACTTGATGATAAAGAAAGCTATAGGGATTGGAATGGGTAGCAGCCTACTCTAATAATTTATGATAGTGATCATGAAGGAAATGAAAAGTCGTCTCCACCAATTATTGCATCTTCACCTTCAACCATGGAAACTATTGATGAAACACATGAATCATCTCGTCGTGTTCGTAAAAGGCCGGCATGGATGTCTGATTATGAGGTAGCTCATTTTGATCAATCTGAAGATTTTATCACTCACTTTGCTCTCTTCTCAGATTATGATCCTACTAGCTTTGAGGATGCTATTAAAGAACCTAAATGGCAAAAAGCTATGGATGATGAAATTGTTGTAATTGATAAAAACAATACTTGGGAATTAACTAAACTTTCAAAAGGACACAAGACAATTGGTATCAAGTTAGTGTTTAAGACAAAATTAAAGGAGAATGGTGAGGTTGACAAATATAAGGCACGTTTGGAGCTAAAGGCTACAAACAAGAGTTCGGCACTGATTATAAAGAAGTTTTTGCTCCTATGGCAAGGCTTGATACAATTAGATTGGTGATTGTCTTGGCAACACAAAATTCATGGCCTATTTTTCAATTGGATGTCAAATCTACCTTCTTACATGGAAACTTGGAAGAACAGAAATTTGTTGATTAACCCCCTAGTTATGTGAAATTTGGGAATGATCATAAAATGTATAAATTAAAAAAGACTTTATATGGACTAAAACAAGCTCCACGAGCTTGGTATAGTCGTTAGTCGAATTGAAACTTTTTTCTTGAAAGAACGTTTTAAAAAATGTCCTTATGAACATACACTTTTTGTAAAATTTGATAGAGTAAAATTGCTCATTGTGTGCTTATATGTTGATGACCTCATTTTTACTGGAAATAATAGCATTATGCTCAAAAATGTTTAAGAAATCAATGATAGAAGAATTTGATATGTCTGATTTGGTCTTAAAGCATTATTTCTTTGGAATTGAGGTAAATCAATCTGATGTCATAATTTTTATTTCTCAAAAGAAATATGCTTCAGAAATTTTAAGCAGATTCGGGATGAAGAATTGTAATGCAGTCACTACACCATTTGAGAAGGGATTAAAGCTAAAGAAAAATTCTGAAGGAAATCTCATTGATAGCACACTGTATAATCAGATTGTGAGGATCTTGATGTATTTAACTGCTACAAGGCCTGATATGATACATGCTGTGAGTATTATTAGCAGATATATGGAGAACCCAAAGGAGATGTATCTCCTAGCTGCTAAAAGAATTCTTAGGTACTTGGAAGGTACGTTTGATTTTGGCATTTTTTATAAAAAGGGAAAAAAATCAAATTTAATTGGTTTTATTGATAGTGACTATGCGAGACACTCCGATGATAGAAAGAACACTTATGGATTTTCTTTTATGCTTAGTGCAGGAGCTATTTCATGGTCATCTAAAAAACAATTAATTGTTACTCTTTCAACTACTGAAGCAGAATTTTTGGCAGCAACCTCTTGTGCTTGTCAAGCTATTTAGTTGAGAAAATTATTGGCAGAGCTTCATTTCACACAATATGTAATTAGTTACATGAATATGGTACCTGGTATGAGGCAGATGCAGTGCCGAAAAGGAAGCCATGGGGAAAAGAGCTTCGATTGAAAGTTGAAACATCAGGAATATCATCTTGTGTTGCTTCACTTAATTGGATCAATGAAAGTGATGAAGATGATGAGATAGCAATAATAATGAGAGCCAAGAACACTATCAACTTCTTTAATAATCCCATTTCCCTGCGATGACACTACTTATCTACAAATATATATATATATGAGTACAAATAACATGTTAGTGATACCATCACCATGACACTACTTATCTACAAATTGTGTTGACAGTATCACCCAATAAGTTATATATATTGTCAAAGCAATTTTGACGACTCCTACACATAATGTAACTTTACAATTCAACCCACGAACAATTACAAGTAGTTGACTTTCATACAATTAATTTTCATAACCATATGTTTTAAAATATTATCAAAATGAAGATTTAAATTAATTTTGGGCACCAAAATAATTTTATGTACATAATATTGGACAAAATGCAATTTTGGTCCCTTATTTTCCAGTGAAGTTCCAAATCAGCCCATTATTTATTATTATTATTATATTTTTTATCACATATCTTTATAAAAAAAGTTTATCATTAGTCTAAACCCCACTTCTGTCCCTCTTCCTTTGTTAATGATTACATGGCATGCCGTCATAGTGAGTTAAATGTTAAAGTGCAATTTTGATCTTTTATTTTAAGGGTAAGTTGCGATAGTCATATTTCTTTTTTTTTTTTTTTTTTTTTTTTT
>QANZ01043538.1:100179-147851 GCA_003254925.1 Chamaecrista fasciculata
AAATCACTTTCACGTCTTTAATTTTATATTAGAGTTCACTTTCATCCTTTAAGTTTCATTAGTTCTACTTTATTGGTTCCTTAGAATTTTGAAAACCAATCAATTTTATTTTTAAAAAAATTAAGATTGTTAATGTATTTAGCGTACGTAACGAAAATTTAGTTGAAGATAACATTATTATTTTAATATTAAATTATTGACAACTCAACAACTTATTAATTTTACATTTATTTTTTAAAAAATAAAGGGTCTGTTTGGATTACCAATTGGGTACCGGAGGGGTTAAGTATAGTAATGAAGAGATATTGGAGTGGTATGATATTGAAATAGTTTTGAGTCTTTAATTTTTTTTTTTTTGAGTCTTGTTTTTGTTTAGAGTCTTTATTCTTTGTTTTAAATTTTTCGTTTGATTTGTTTTAGCCTACTCTAGTTTTATTTTTCTTGTTTATTTAGTTTTTATTATTTTATTTTTTTAGTATATGCCTAGGAGACCTTTAGAGCCTATAGTTCCCCTAGATTTAGATTTAGATAAAACACTTAGATCCATAAAAAAAGGTAAAAGAGTAGTAAACAAGGAAAACTCAGGCAATAACCGTAGGTTAGATAATCAAGAACGCGAAGAAGTTCGCCAAAATCAAGGTCTAGACAATGGATGTCCTAGACCAAAAATTCTATGAAGGTCTTACTTGGAGAACCAATCATGGCACCTCAACTTGTTTTTGGAAGGATTATTTGGTCAATGTCATTGATTCTCTAGAGAGTTATGCTTGTGTTTCTTTCTCTGAAAAGGAGAGGAATAGGAAAGTATGTGATTTTCTGTCTCCTTCTGGGATTGGCTTCGGGATTGTCAATAATGATGGTTGCATGACTTTGTGTGGTGAAACCGAGACAACTCTGACTGCTTGAGGGATTGTCCTCGTGCCTGCGAATTCTGGAAGCATTTTGTTAATCTTGAGGAGTGGCCTTCCTTTTTCTCTCTTCCTCTTCAAGAGTGGATTACTTTCAATTTATGTAGGAATCTGTAACATACTGTGAATTTTTGTTGTCAATGGGATGTTATGTTTGGGTATGGGTATTGGGTTTTGTGGACTAAGAGGTGTCATGATCCTTTTAGTGAAGCACGCACACCTAGTAGAAATTTTGTCATTGACCAGACACCCGTCGTAAGGTGTCACGGAGCAATCAAGTTTAATTATACTCGAGCTTCGCAAGTATAACTATATATTTATTAAAATATAGTATAGATGCTAACCCAAGGTCGGATCTCTCGTGGAACTCAATGTGATGAGGCTAAGAGAATTGTGACGAAGGTTTAACTTCTACCTTTGAGGGTTGTCACGATTGAATAAGATCTTTAGAGTCAAAGTAATAATAATAATACTTGAGAATAATAATACTTGAGAGAAAACCCTAGAGATGGACTATCATAGTTCGTTCATTATAAAGAATAGATAATAAATATGCTTTTACTTTTCCAAGTTAGACAATGTATTTAAACCTTAAACACAATCAATCAAACAATGGAGAGAATACAAGATTAGGATAGGTAACTCATCCAAAACTGGGTTCATGAGCTATTTGCCAAAGCTCTTCGAGGCAATCTATATTATTGCCACATCGGAACAATAAACAAACATATATATCAATGAATAATCCTAATTATGCACATAAGTTATGTAAACCACTCTTTAGCAAACCCTAAAGAGCTACTTCATTAATCGTGAGAGAGACAAACTCCGGGAATGTCAATGTCTCATTACTTTAACAAAATATGATCTACCGCTTATATATAAACAACTTCAACAATTATCTTTGAAGGAGTTGATCATACCTCATAAATGCAACATCAACATCTGGGCTTTACAACGAATCATGGTGAACTCAAGTCACATCCTTGAGGCATTCCTCAAGTATCTACCTAATTAGTTACTCATACTCTAGGCAGAGAACTATTCTAAACTATACTAAAAAAGTTGAGCGCTGGAACTGTGTGAATAGGTGCCTTGAGCGTGGAATGACAACCTTTATTTATAGTGTTGAGTAGTGTGCTTAGTCCGCAAGTCAAGGAAAGAAAATCGCCTCTGGGTCCTTGCTTGCGCCGGCGGCCCAATACGAAGGCGCAGCGAAATATCTGCGATATTTCGATTATATCTTCATATCTTGAATCGTAGCCGTGCAAAACAAACTCTCTTGCTTCAGATTAATTTGCGCCGCGAGATTTCCCTTTTGGGCCGTTGGCTCAAAGTGACGGCGCAACAACAAACTCTGCTGAAGCTTACTTGCTGACGTCATATTCCTATCAGATACGTGCGCCGTGGGATTCACCTGTGAGGCAGGATGGGAACACGACCTGTGGGGGTGTGCTGCGTGATCATGTTGGAAGATGGATCTATGGTTTTGCTAGAAATATGGGTCGAAGCACCATTACTGTGGCTGAACTCAGGGCTATTTTAGATGCAATTGAGCTTTCTTGCAGATTGGGCGTCGACAGGGTGGAAATTGAGTCTGATTCTGCTATTGCGGTTTGCTTATGCAACTTTAGGGTTGACATGGTTTATCTGTGCTTCAAAATTGTGAACCAGATAATATCCCTTACTCACACTAATCCAACAAGGTTTACAAGGAAGTTAACTCCACTGTTGACTTTGGGGCTGAGATTGCTCATATGCTGGCTCATATCCCTTATATTTCACCTCATTCAAGCACAATCTTAATATATCACTTATTTTATAAACTATACTTACCTCTCTGAATCAAGAGATAAGGAGGAAGGAATCTTGGAAGTTAAACACAAATTCAATATATATATAACACATACATTATATTGGTATTGTATTACATATACATTTGTATGATTAATTACACAAAGATATTCATGATCTCTACGGCTATTCAAGCAATAAATTCAAAATACAAAAAATATAAATTCCAACAATTCCAATGTCTTACTCCAAATTTTATACAATTCAAGTTGACGCAATTCGAGTATACTCTGAGAAATTCTTGAACCACTGAGCAGAGAGTTTTGGGTATCTTTTGTTGTCATTTTTATAATCCACAAAGTAGATTCCAAAACGCACAGTATAGCCAACAGCCCATTCAAAGTTGTCCATCAATGACCATATAAAATATCCTTTTATATTGACACCATCCCTTACAAACATTAAATAATTAAGAAGAGTTAGAAATATTGTTGGAAAAAGCATTAATTATATGTTGGGGCCACAAGCACAAATAAGAAAAAACAATAAAAACAAAGGATAAAATTGTTGGTAAAATAAAGTTGTGTGGTATTAGACCGAAGCAAGAATCTCTAATTTTTTTTAAAGTAATTCACGTCCTCGACATATAAAAATAGTTTCTATGATTCTAGTGTAGTAGTGTCCAAATGTATTACCTACAAAATACAACAGCCAAATACTCATATTTTTAAGTCTACAACTTTTACACAAAAAAATAAAAAGGACTCTACACTAATATTTTCTCTACCTAAAAGGCAGAAGTATTTTACTCTCGTTTTTTTTTTCGTAGTCTTGTTCATGTATCAAATGACTCCAAACACCAGCATATATTTATATATATATATATATATATGAAATTTGAACAACAAAACATCATGTTAAAGGTATTAAAGTGTCATAACTCCTAAAACATCATCACATCCTATATACGTTGGGAGCATGTGTTGGAATTCAATTAAAATTCTACAACCAATACTCACATTTGTAAGTTTATAATTTCTATACGAAGAAGTAGACATGACTCTACACTTACACCTTTTTCTTTACCTATGAGACACAAATATTTTTCTCTCTTTTTCTTTTACTCTTGTTCATGTGTCGAAATTAATATTATATTAAAGGTATTAAAATATCATGTGTGACTCCTAAAATATCATTACATATTATATACGTTGGGAGCATGTGTTGGAATTTAATTAAAATCATATAAAGAGATATAGTGGAGGAATTAATGCATATGTTGATAGTGTATAATGAGATGTAAGAGGTCGATATGAAATTCAAATGAATAAGCAATGTGCATATAAAAATTATTATTCATTATTTATAATGATAATCAATAAATTAAAGGTCTTTATATTAATTAAAAATTTAATTAATTTATATAGAAATACTTACTTGATGGCAGAGTTTATATAATAAAGATGTTGATGATAGTAATTAATTCTGAAAGTATCCATCAGAGCTTTCTCAAGTGGTAATGTGGGATCATTGTACTCATCCACCCCTATATGTAGATAAATGTATCATATATAAGTTTATTACTTACTTCCACGTTTGAAGAAAAATAAGTTCATTATTAATTGATATATATATATATATAGTTTCATTTATACCATTTTCTGTGATATAAATCAAAGGATTGTTATATTTTGTCTTGACGTAGAGCACCAAGTCTCTAATTCCTCTTGGATAAATATACAACCAATAAGAAGAACTCTGCATTAACATATATATACAAAAATTAAATATGCCTCATTCAATAATTAAATAGTGTCAAAATGGAAGAAGATGAATAAATGAATTGTTGGTACATGCAATTTCACATACCCTTGGTCCAATAGATACCCCATCACGCTCACCTGTCACAAGAAAAAAAAAAAGTAAAATTGAATGATATATAAATATATGAAGCGAGAGGAGCGTCTAATAGTCTAAACCTTTAATATATAAATTGAGTCTGGAGTGAATTATTAATTTAGTTCTTGAATTTTTATGTGCATGGCTCTTGAAGTCTTTATATTTTCAATTTCTCTCTTTATCTTTTCTTGTATCTCTTAATTCACCTTGTAAAAATATATAAGAGGATCTTACCTTGATATATATATATATATATATATATCTAATATTATATGGCTCCACCCCTTTATGGTCGTCCATCTTTAAAACTATAGTTTATGAAATTAAAAATAAGAGAAAATTTATTATTTGGTCTCTCTTTCTTTACTAAGTTAACAATTTAGTCCCTTATTTATTTTACATACATATTTGCCTGCCCGTTAGGGCACGCAAAGCCCCTAGTATATATATATTTCTACACACACACATTGGTTATGATTAAATGGGAATAATATAATTACTTGTAAGATTGGCAAGGGAGTCAGTTAGGTAATTGAGTCGACTAGCATTGATGAAGCCAGGAGCATTTGAGGCGTAATATGCAGTGTAATAGTTAATGCCAATAAAATCAAATGAGCCTTTGAGAAGTTTGGATTGTTCAATTGTGAATTTTGGTAATCTGCTTCCTACAAGTTGTCTCATGCTTTGTGGATAATCTCCATTAATGACGGGATCTAAATACCATCCAAGCATAAAATCAATGGCTCTTGAAGCAGCTTCTTCATCAACTTTTGTTTCAGACAAGGGCACGAACCAATGAGAAATCAAAGATATGCCTATTGTACCCTTCTGATATGCCTACACACAATACACATAATTATATATGAATATAACATTAAAAGTCTTTTGGAAAATACTCTTTTTACCATATTAACAACATATGAAATTGATAATGATAATGATAATATATATATATATATGACTAAATCTCATTTTGTTTTATAAAAAAATTTCTTTTTCAATTTGATCATTTTGTGAAAATGTTCATTCTTAAATTTGTCACTCCCAAATTGATTTATTGTGAATCTCAGTTCATTCATCTAATTTTTAAACAAAATTAAAAAAAATTTATAATTAATCGATAATATTAATATATGCACATCATTACAATAATACATCATCTTCAAATTAATAAAAAATTGAACAATCGAAGAACTAATAAAACTAATAAATGACTGTGAGAAGCTAAATTGACAAACAAAAAAAAACATCTAATATTAAAATATTGAACCTGAAACTTTGTTCTATAGAGTTGAACAGCGGCAGCATGAGCAAGAAGAAAATAGTGAGATGTTAAATATGGCTCGGTGCCAGAATCGCCACCAGTGCAATTATACTCGAGCCATTCGGAACAACGACCTGGAGCGAACTCTCCTATGGCATATCCTCTCATACTATATGACCACGGCTCATTCAAAGTTATCCAATGCTTCACCCTATCTCCAAACTCCTTGAAGCAAACTCCCACATAATCCTTATAGTCCTTCCTAATGATTAGTCAATTAGCACATGATTAGCTAGTATAATTAATCAAGTGTCTATATATATAATTCATATGTATAAATTACACAATCATAAATATATAAAGGTGTAATTATGCTTTGTCACTCACACAATGCGAGGGCTTAAAAAGCCACCGTACTCCTCTTCTAGAGTTTGTGGAAGGTCCCAGTGAAAAAGAGTCACAAATGGAATTAAACCTACATATGCACTTATGTATGTTAATAACTTAATATAGTTACCGTTATTAATATTACTTTTTTAGTTAAATTACCATAATAGTATCATATGTATATATAAGAAAATCAAGTTCAATATAATTATATATTAAAGGTTGGATTTTTAGGATGTTGCTACTACCATTAGCCAATAGCTCATCGATGAGACTGTTGTAATATTTGATTCCTTCTGAATTTATGCCTCCACTTAGCTTTCCATCTGTACACACATAAAGGATCCATTAAGTTAAACATTAAAATATTGCCAATTATTTAATTGGAAATTAACATATGTCCATTGTATTGGTAAGAGAAATACAATGTTAACGATTGAATTTAATTAATTATTACTTGGTAGTATTCTAGTCCAGGAGATGGAGAATCTGTAGACATCCAAATTCATATTCTTCATGATCGCTATATCTTCCTGTAATATAATATATATAACACATTAACACGTAATAGTTTATAACTATAAATATCATTGGTGATCTATTTAATTCATAAAGACAAAAGAAAGGGCTAATCTCCTTATTAAAGCAACAATAAAGAGAGCCAAAGAGTCTGTGTTTATTGAATTTCCATTCATTATTTTGCTTGTGACTATATATAAGATATATATAGATATCAACCAAATTATTTTATATTCAGGGCGGAGCTAGGGGCTAGTGGAGGGCCTAGCCTCCTCTGAAATTTCACTAATATATAAAATTTGTGTACATAGATTTGTAAAATGTAACTTATAGTTTAGTGGTTTTTATGATTGCCCTAAAATCATTTTTTTCCCTCACATATTTTTATTTTTTTCAATTTGGTCCCTTTTATTATATTTCTTCTACATTTTTAATTTTTTAAACCTCCTCTCATTTAATTTTTTTTTGTAGTTCACTTATTTTACCTAGCTAAAATCACAGTTTGGTCTATAACATATTTACTTTTTCTCAATTTGGTCTATCTTATTTGATCTTTTTTAAATATTTTAATTTTTTTAAAAAGCTTTTTACCTATTTGAAATTTGATTGATCTTAGAAAGTCTTTTATGAATATTTTATTTATTAAACTTCAAAATATCATATATTTTTATTTTCTTAGCTCATTAATTTTTTTTGGACAACATCTCATATTATTTACTATTTATATATTTTACATACAAATTTTATTTAAGGTAAATTACACTTTGGTACACTGTGGTTTGGTCATATTTCACTTTGGTACCCTGTGGTTTAAAAAATGATACTTTGGTACCCTGTGGTATTCTCCATTAACACTTTGGTACCCTTTGGAACTATTTTGTAATTTTAACCATAACATTTTGAAAAAATTACATATTGACCCCAAAAAGTGTTTAGAGTTTTCATTTTAGTCCCTAGATAATATGTATTCAGGGACCTATTTGTAATTTTCTAAAAATATTGGGGTCAATATGTAATTTTTACAAAATTTGTTAAGGTTAAAATTAGAAAATTGCTCCAAAGGGTATCAAAGTGTTAATAGAGAATACCACATGGTACCAAAGTGTCATTTTTTAAACCACAAAATACCAAAGTGAAATATAACTAAACTACAGGGTACCCAAATATAATTTACCATGTTATTTATGTATAATATTAATTAAATATTTTTTAATACATGATTATTATATGGAACAAATAGTCCCTCCTATATAGAATTTCTAGCTCTGTCACTGACTCACTGTCTATATTCAATCGAAATGAATGTATATGAGTATCTTATATTCGTTACCCTATAATATAAATATTTTTTTATTTTTTATTTTAGTTAATATATATTGAGTATTGAATATCAAATATATCTCATTATTTTAGTTAATATATATCTATTGTGTTTTAGATGTTACGAATATTGTTGGACATCAGATAGATAAAATATGGATACACAAATTAATTTATCAAATATAAATAAAATACAAGTATTAAATAAATATAAATATAGATCATGATTAAGTAATCGGATACTATACTCATCGCCTCTCGTTGGACCTTATTACCTTATAGCGGTGATATTGGTCAATAGCTACATCTCCATTACTCTGATCCTTTATTTTTTCTGCAAACCAATTAATTAATGAGACACATATATATAATATTAATTAACCCATTATTCCATTCATTTACACTTAAATTTTATTGTTAAAAAGTGCAATAACCCTCTTCAATTATAGCTTAGTTACAAATAGGCCCCCTCAATTATCAACCTTTATGAATTGTCCTCTTCAACTATGGCCTTGATGCAAATAATTCCATCAATGTAACTATCAAACTAGAAAATGTTCCTGTAACTATGATGTAATTGCAAATATCCCCATCAAACTTTAAGATTCAGTAAATAACTCTTTAAATTTTCATAATGTTTTAAATTTTTTTCATCTTTGAATTAATTTTACTATATAAGATAAATTAATATATATATTATATACATAGAAATATTATTTGAAAAATATGTGTAAAATTAAATTTAATTAAATATAATATGATGAAAATCCAAAGAGTTATTTATCAAATTTTATAGTTCAATTAAGTATTTACAGCTATATCATAGTTGAAATAGAATATTTGTTTGGTTTAATAGTTTAGGGGTTATTTGCAAGTTGCAAGTTGCAACTGTCATAATTGAAGGGATCTATTCGCAATTAAACTATAGACAGAAAGAGAGTATTAGTATTTTTCCCATAAAATAATTAAGTTTACTCACATATATATGATAGTAAATACTAAATAATAATTTCACTAAATAAATTTCGATAACTATTTTTTTTTGTCCTGAATAACTTGTGTAATTAAATAGAATGAATAAATAGCTTAAAAGAGATCTAGAGAGAAAGAGAGAGAGACCAGGGTATTTGTGAGTAAAGTGATCCCATATACTGGGTCCTCTACCACCTTCCGTTGTTGCACCTTCGAACTGTATATATATATATATATATATATAAATGAAATTAAATTAAGTATATATATATACATATATAGTTAACTCAATTGAAAATCAGAAGACTTTATTAGTATTTTATATATATTATAGAGTAAACTAATAAATTAATCCTTGAAAAGTTATTAAGTTGACAACTCGATCCAATAAAAACAAAAATTAATTTAGTCCTAAAAAAATTCAAATAATATACTTTTTAGTCCCTAAAAGAATATATTATTTTAATTTTTTAAGGATCAAATTGTCTTCAAGGTAATCTTTTAGGACTGAATTGTTAATTTATTCTATTGTATAAATATAATTATTTGCATAAATGGTACCTGGTATGCAGCAGATGTAGCGCCAAAAAGGAAGCCTTGGGGGAAAGAGCTTCGATTGAGAGTTGAAACATCAAGAATATCATCTTGTGTTGTTTCATTTAATTGGATCAATGAAAGTGATGATGATGAGGTAGCAATAATAATAATGAGAGCCAAGAACACTATTATGAAATTCTTCAATCCCATTTTCATATGATGGATTTTGTTGTTATTGTGATTCATAAATATATCTGTTGATCTGCGACCTTGTACAAATAAGATGTTAGTGATACCATGACACTAATTATATACAAGGTTATTTGACAGTGTCACATCAATAAGAGATATATATATATATCTTATATTATATGGTTCCACCCCTTTCTGGTAGTCGGTCTTTTTTAACTTTAGGCTAAACTTTAATTAATCAATAAAAAAAATACATAATTATTTATATTATAATTATAAATTAAATAAAAAACTAGAAAGTGAGTTGAGAACGTGGGTTGTGCCCCTCTCTCTCCTTATCTTTTTTTTTAAGCCAAAATCTCATTTGGGTCCATAATGTTTACTATCAATTTCAATTTGATCCCTAATATTTACATGCCCGTTAGGGCACGTAAAGCCCCTAGTATATATATACCTTAACTTTGCCTTTACACATAAACAATTTTACGATTCAACCTGTAAGAAATTACAAGTTGTTAACTTTTCATACAATTAATTTTCATAATGATAAGTTTCAAGATATTATCAAAATTAATATTTAAAATTAATTTTGGACACCAAAATTATTTTATGTATATAATATTGGACCATAATTTATTTTCCGTAACAAACAATGTCATATTAGAAAGTGCAAATTATGTATATAATCAAGGCTAAAGTACAATTTTGATCATTTATTTTTCAGTCGGGTTGTAAATCAATCTATTATTATTATCTTTTTCTTTTTCTTTTTTTTTCTAATCTCATATCTTTACAAAAAATTTTATCGTTAGTGCATCTCCTATTTTTGTCCTTCTTCCTCCGTTAACGTTGACGTAACATACTGATATGGCATGCTAATGTGGTGAGCTGAATTCTAAAGTGCATTTCTAGTCCCTTCTTATTGGAATAAGTTGTGATTTTGGTCATATGTAAAGTTTTTTTTTTGTTTTGGTCCTCACATCAACTTTCTCTCTCCTCCAAATCAGTTGTTCATGTCACACTTAACACAAGGAAATGGACAGAATTTTGAGCAAAATTAACGGTGAAATGTTTTTTAAAAATACAGGACCAAATTTGTAAAAGATAATAATAATAATAATAATAATAATAATAATAATAATAATAATAATAATAATAATAATAATAATAATAATGGCCTGATTTGCAGCTTGACCAAAAGATAAGAGACCAAATTTACACTTTGGTCTGTAATCAATAATAACTAAAACATTACACAAAATTTTTCAACTCAAAATTTCCAAAAATTGATAACTTTTTTTTTTGGTCCAAAAAAAAATTGATAACTAATACTATGAAAATGATAGAGAAACAATAAGTCAATAACTAATATCATGAAAATGATAGAAAACAATATTTGAGGTGTTACTAAAAATTTTAGAAAATATCTTGGGAAAAAATAAGGACCCAACGTCACGCCAAAAAAACTAAACACAATATTCTAACAATTCCTAACTAACTCAACAGCTAGCAATACAGAATATTCAAATGATAAAGAAATGGGCTTGGGCCATATGTTATCTAATAAGGGGGTCCCATTTTCTTGTTTTGGTAAGCTTCTTGTTTTGAATATTATTACTCAATTGTTAGTGCATATTTCAGCAAATTTTCAAGCAACTAGTACTACTATCCGTATGTACCCCATAATAATATTATAAAATATAAATTTTGTATTTTTGTTATAAAATATGACACTGTTTTTTTTTCATTTTTTTATATATTATACCTTCATTTTTTCATATTAATAAATAAAAATTGATGTTTTTATAAGAAAAATTAAACATAACTTATAATTTTATATTTAAATAAATATTATTGTATCTGTATCGTAAAATTTTTAAATATATTCGAACTCTATATCTATATTCGTGTCTGTGTATCTGTTATAAGAAATTTCCTCACATCAGAAGAGATATAGGCTATAAAATATAGGTTAAAGTACACTTTTGGTCCTATAATTTTTTATGGAGTCTCAATTTGGTTTCATAACTCTTTTTGTTGCACTTTTAGTTTCTTATATTTGCAAAAAGTTGCAGATTTGGTCCTGTATCACTTTTAGTCCCATATCTTTTGTTCAAGTTGCAGAATTGGTCCCATATCTTTGTAAAAAGTTTCACCACTAGTCCCACTTGATCTAAAGATATGAGACCAATTTTGCACCTGACCCAGAGATATGAGACCAATTCTGCAATCTGACTAAAAGATATAGGACCAATTTTGCAACATGACCCAAAGATATGGGACCAAAAATGTAACAAGGGACCAAATCTGCAACTTGAGCAAAAGATATAGACCAAAAATGCAACAAAAAAAATTATGAGATCAAATTGAAACCTTAGCAAAGTTATGGACCAAAAGTGCACTTTAGCATAAAATATATATAGAGAGAGAATGAAGTGCTAAAAAAACAGACATGAACCAACCAAATATGAAGCATATATATATAACAGCAAAATGGTATTGTTCATCTTGTTCTTAATTATGAACGACATGCATGCAGTTTTTCAAGCAATTTCTCATCAATCAACTAACAAAAAGAGTAGTGTGGGAGATGAAGAAATTTTCTAACCTGAAATTGCTTAGCTTGCGCTGCCTTAATCTCAGGCCACAAATCTTGTTGATTGATAATAATCAGACTTCAAAAAAAGGAACTAAAGCTTAATTAGATCGAGAACGTACATAAATATAATGAAATGAGAGAGATGTGGATAAATTAAAAGAAAGTACCACCTTATAGCTTACTTGCTCGAGAAGACTCCACACATAATAAATTAAAATTAAAGTCCCACCGCTTCACAAACATATATATTGTGAGAGATTATGACTAGTAATACCTCTCTTGGCCTTTTGGCTAAGATCACTATAGATTGGGACTCTTGTGGTATTATACTTTTCTCATATTTTAAAATATACTTAAATCATTTAAATAACAATAATATGTGATCCATAAAAGAAAACATACAATATAAAAATAAAAATAGCAGGAAAAAAAATCATTCTTATCCCCTTAATTAATTCTATATCAGAGTTTACTTTCATCCTTTAAGTTTTCTGGGGAAAAAAGTATCTATATATTTTCTTACTACTTATCCAAATTATAACATCTATAAATTATACTACAAATACAATACTCAATTTTATATTTTCTAAAAATTTAATAAATCAAGCTAATGAAAAAAATAGATAATTATGACTGATATATATCTGAAATTATATTGTATGAAAGTAGTAAGATTACTTCAATCAAACTTTTACAATTTTAATTCACTAGAAATTTTAAACAATCTAATAGGGGTCAACAAAATCCGGCCCGGTCATTTCGGGGCCGGGTATTAGGTCTAGTGTTTGAAGGCTTGGCCCGATCCGGGTATACTTATTATTATTATTTTATTTATATATATACATATTTTTTTTTTGCAAAATATTTTTTTTATTGTAAATAAAATATATGTATTATTATTTTGATTAATTGTATATTAAAAAATATATAAAACATATACTTAATCTCAATCAAATCAATATTTTTAACAAATAAATTAAATTAAATATTTTTATTAATAAACATCACTAAAGGGATTCAAAATTAATTTCTTGATCATATATGTATATATAAGTTAAAAATCCTATAGAATGAATCAATGACTAAACTAATCTGGCCCAGTTAGGCCCGAATGGACCCGATGGCCTGGCCCGTGTGCACCCCTATCTAACAACAATAACAATTTGAGTAAACTAACAATTTGGTCTTTGAAAAATTATTAAATTAACAATTCGACTCCTAAAAGATTGAATATAATACACACTTTTCATTTTTTTTATAAACTTTTTTTTTTTTGATACTAAGTGCAAATAGATTAACAAAGAAGACCAGAGTACAAAGGGGCATATCCTGAGGATATGCAAATACGGTTACAGTTACACATTAGCTACCAAAAAAGAAGAAGGCAAGCTACAGGATAAAGCATCACAGCTTGAAGGAGTCGAACTCCTTGTGTATGGATTACTATTTCTAGGAAAGGAAAATTGCATGAAATCGTAGAGACATGAAAGATAAACAAAGCTAGGCATAATAGTAAAGATAGTTTTAGGACAGCGGGAAGAACGCGCCCAGTTAGCTAAGGAGTCAGCAGGCTGGTTTGCTTCTCTGAATACATGCTGGACAGAAGCTTCTTCAAAATGTTGCAGGAAACATCTGCAATTGTGGATAAGAGAGAAAAGATGATGATGAGATAAAGAGTTAGAGGTAGATAACAGATGAACAGTTAGTTGAGAATCCGTTTCAACAACAAGATGAGTGATGTTAAGGTCTTTTGCTAGTTGGAGACCATGAAGAATACTCCAAAGTTCTGCTTTCAAAATATTTCCTGCACCAAGAAAGATAGAATAACCCGAAAACCAGTTTCCATTATAATCTCTAATGATACCACCAGCTCCTATTAAGTTATCCTTTGCTGAACCATCACAGTTAAGTTTGAAGAAGGGAGGGGGAGGTTTGATCCAATAAGTGTAAATAGTGATAGGAGACCTATAAACTAAAGAGTACATAATTTGATTCTTTTAGGAATTAAAGAGTATACTATTTAAATCATTTAGGAACAACATTGTATAATTCAATCTTTCAAAAACTGAGTTGTAAGCTAATTAATGAAACCAAGTTGTTAGTTTATTTTAATCATCTAATTAAGGAAAAAATTGTATATCTAAAACGTGAAAATCGCATTTGCAACCATTGCTTTGAAAATCGGACCGGACCGGCCGGTCGGACCGCTAGCCGAAGAGATGAGCGAGTTGGTTCAACCACTTGAACCAAAATGATAGTTGGACCGGAAATAACCGGCCAAGAACCGGAAACTCGGGTCCAACCGCTGAACCGGACCGGCAGTTCTCAATGTTTTTTTTTTTTTTTTTTTTTTTTTTTTTTTTTTTTTTTTTTTTTTTTTTTTTTTTTTNTGTACTTTTGAACTTTAAAATTATGTGTAATGAACTTGAAACTTGAGAGTTGACATGTTGAATTTGATTATTATGAGTTTATGACTTATGAGATCTTGTTTAAGATGCATTTAGTCCATTTACTTGCTTGAAAAAATAGTTAGTCCATGATCTCTAGTTGTGGAGAGAAAAGTTATATTATTTGCATAAAGAGATGTATTTATTAATAGATTTAATGCATCTCTTAGACCCAAAAAAAATATAGAGGGTTTATATTTAATATATTAGAAATAATTATTTATTGCGTCATCCGGTCTGACCGATGGTTCGACCGATTCAACCAATCAGACCGTGAACTGAACACTTGTCAGAGTCTTTGTCCGGTTCGGTTATGAAAACACTATTTGCAACCAATAAGTTGGTTGGGATGATGAAATTTTCCCATTAATTCTATCTTCTCTAGAGACGTTCAAACTAGAGGCACTTCTGTCTAACTTATTTGAGATTGACATCTTCCCATGACCACATCTTGTTGTTTGGCTAACGTGGGACACCCTTCTCGTTCATATATATTATCATAATCACAATATAATGTCCACCAATTTAAAATTAAGTTCAAAATTAAGGTGGGACACCCTCCCTAAAGTGTCCACCAGTTTTTCAGAGAAAATGCTAATCATAATACTCTAATCCACACAATCATTTTCCCAACCAAGTAAGGGGCAATGTTGGTAATGGTCGTTATGAAGAGCAACCAGTTTAAAATTAAGGTAAATTATAAAGAAGGACTAAATTTCTAAGTTAGACAATGTTGATGTAATTGAACGAGAAGGGTGTCCCACGTTAGCCAAACAACAAGATGTCAATGGGAAGATGTCAATCTCAAATAAGTTAGACAGAAGTGCCTCTAGTTTGAACGTCTCTAGAGAAGATAGAATTAATGGGAAAATGTCATCATCCCAACCAACTTATTGGTTGCAAATAGTGTTGTCATAACTTATTGGTTGCAATTTTAGAAACTAAAAAGTAAATTTCTACTTAGAGAGACTTGTTCTTTAGATTTCAAGACACACACACACAAAAACAAACACACAATTTGGTTATAATTAATTGGGAATAGTATAATTACTTGTAAGATTGGCAAGTGAGTCAGTTAATTAGGTAGTTGGGTCTAGCATTGATCAAGCTAGGTGCATTTGAAGCATAATTTGCAGTGTAATAGTTAATGCCAAGAAAATCAAATGAGCCTTTGAGAAGGTTGGATGATTCAATTGTGAATTTTGGTAATATGCTTCCCACAAGTTGTCTCATGCTTTGTGGATAATCTCCATTAGTGACTGGATCTAAATACCATCCAAGCATAAAATTAATGGATCTTGAAGCAGCTTCTTCATCAACTAAATCCCATCTTGTCTTCTAATTTTTTTTTTTTTAAAAAAATTGATCTTTGTATGAAAATGGTCAGTCTTAAATTTGTCACTCCCAAATTGATTTATTGTGAATCTTAGTTCATTTATCTATTTTTTTACCAAAATTAGTGACGTAGTATTATAATGAATTGATAATATATATATACACCTCATTATATATATAAATTTCTCAATGACATGCATGCAGACATTTTGTGACGTAGTACGTATTGTGAATCTTACGACATGCATGCAGACAGTTTTTCAAGCAGTTCAAGCAATTTCTCAATCTTGCATGCATATAAATTATCAATCAACAGATAATATATATAAATATATAGTGTCTCAACTAACAAAAAGAGAGTAGTGGCCGGGAGATGAAGAAATTTTCTAACCTGCAATTGATGCCTTAATCTCAAGCCACAAACCTTGTTGATCGATGATGATGATACTCCACAAAATTCAGACTTGAATGAAATTAAAGGAACAAATTAATTAAATTAAAACTTAGAAAGAATTGTATATGTTGGACTAAATTTTGATAAATGAGTTTTTAATTAATTAATTTAATTAATTAATCAATTATTCGTTAATTAAATGAGATTAAGTTTTTGATAATGTCAAATATTTATTTAATCAATTCCAAGTCTGAAATTTGACTTCTAAAAGTGATTTGTTCACTTTTGGCTTTTGCTAACAACTTTCCAGCTTTTTAGGTTTTTACCATCTTTGGAAAAGAAAGTTGTACTACATTTATTTTCTTTCGAGGAAACACTCATCTGTTGTCTGTGTGATGCAGGAGCTGAATTACAAAAAGATAAAATGTCAACTACTCTACTTATCAACACTTTGAAGCAATATGAAAAGACCAAAGTTATTGTGTTGAAAGTACTGAAATGTTGTGTGCTGATCAGACCAAAATATAGACGTTAAGGAAGCAGAAAAATGAGAAAAGCTCCATCAAGCATTTAATGCAAGGCTGAAGTGAACATTGGCCAAGATTTCATGATGGTCTCTATGCTCTGTTGATCAGAATATATATAAACAAGAAGTAGACCAAGAAATAGACCAAGAAATGAAGAATGAACATCGAGCTGAACATTCAATACACTCTTCTATGTTCTCTTCATCTTTAGCTTAGTGCTATCTGTCTTAGTGACTATTCTCTTAGTGAGAAAAACACAAATCCTCTTCTTCTATTTTCTGTGTAGTTCCTAAAAGGCTATACTAGCTTCCTGCATAAAACACTTTGGGTGAGTCTCTGCGTTCGAGGTTGGATAGGTTCGATAATAACTTAGAAAGCTTCTGGGTGGATATTGGGTTGTGAGTGTACAAGTGAGCCATAAAACCTTATAGGTGAATCCCCGAGAAAAGAGTTAGCTCTTGTACTGGTTACTAGGGGCGAGCAAAACCGATTCCATCCAATTCCAACCAAACCGAACCAATCAAAACCATTTTAAAATTTGGATTGTTTGGATGCGAAATGAGAGAACCGACTAAGTTTGGTTTGATTATTTTGAAAGTTGATGGTCAACTGAACCACTAAAAAAAACCGAAGTTATAATAATATAATATACTCCTATTATTACTTCTATAAATAAAATAAACCCTACCTATAAATCTCATTCATTCAGCCTCTAATTAATTATGCGCCTCTCTCATTCACCTCTTTCAATCTCCGATTCGCACAAACGCACACTCACAGTTTCATTCTCATACCCTAGCTTGCATGAAATTATAATTTTGGGAATTTGATTTTTTTAAAAACAAAAAACATACACAAAATTGGCCAACCGAACCAAACCAAACCGATCATGATCGATTGGGTTTGTTTTGGATGTTCATAATTTTTTTGGATGAATTGGATGGCTATTTGGCCATCCAATTACATCGGTTTGGTTTAAAAAAAATAGACAAACTGAGCCGAACCGAACCGTTGCTCACCCCTAGGGATGATCAAAATACCCATACCCAATGGGGACCCTAAAAATTACCCTGTGGGTATGGGTTTGGACCCGTACCCATCCTTAATGGGTACGGGTTCGGGTATTGTGGTACCCTACCCGTACCCTACCCATTTACCCATTAGTAATAATAAATATATTTATATATATAAAAAATATAATACTTTAACACTTTTTATTGAAAAAATATTAAAGTTTTTATAAATATTAAATATTTTATTAATGTGTTCATATTTATGATTTATTTTTTAATTTTTAGTAGTTATAGATGTAAAAAGTTAGATGAATATAAATTTTATATCAACCAAAAATAATTTATTTTAAAATTTTTCCGGGTTCGGGTTCGGGTATGGGGATTAGACTACCCAGCGGGTATGGGTATGGGGATTGATTTTGATACCCGCTCACATATGGGTATAGGTACGGGTATCATAGTACCCTACCCATACTATACCCATGATCATCCCTGCTCACCCCTACTGGTTACCCAAACATTTATAAAAACTCTTTTACTTTGTGCTTAAGGAGTAGACGTAGCATCAGGTGTAAACTTGGTGTGAACCACTATATATGCTGGTATGATCTTCTTTATCTCTAAGCTCCTTATCTGCTATTTCTTAACTTTGTGTTTTACATGAAATCTTTTTTAAGGAATTGGGTTGGTAAAAACTGAAAAGTTTTAAAATACCCTTTTAGTTGTTCATTTGATTAATACTATAGTGCATAAATGAAATGAGAGAGATGGAATAAGAGAAAGTGCCACCTTACTTGCTCCAGAAGACTCCACGCATAAAAGTCCCACCGCCTCACACAAACATATGTTATGAACGATTATGACTATTACCTTTCAAGGCCTTTTGGCTAAGACCACTAGATTGGGACTCTTGTGGTATTATTCTTTTCACACAAATCTATATACTTAAATAATTTAAATAAAAATTATATGTGATCCCTAAAAGAAAACATACATACAATATCAAAATAAAAATAAAAGGAAAAAAATCACTTTCACTTCTTTAATTTTATATTAATTAGAGTTCACTTTCATCCTTTAAGTTTCATTAGTTACCTTCTAGTCAGGGGCGGACCTATATGTATAATAATCCCATACTATTATCTTTGTCAAAGTGCTTTTAATGCTTTTGTACAGTAAGAGGGACGTGAGTTCTATCCCATTGAGTGATTTTTTTCAGTTTTTTTTTTTTGCTAAAGTCCTATTTTAGTCCCTCATGTTTGTTTAAAGTTCTGTTTTGGTCTCTCAAGTTTTATTAGTTTTGTTTTGGTCCCTCATGTTTGCTCAAGGTTCCATTTTGGTCCCTAAAATTTTTTTCGTTCCATTTTAGTCCTTTATGTTTGCTTAAAGTTTAGTTTTGATCCCTCAAGTTTTCAAAAAGTTTTACGTACCATAAGTTCCCGACCCTTTTCTATCCACTTTTTCTATTAGAAAAAGGAAAAAAATTAACTTTCATCTCCAATAATTTTGTTCTTTTGCATTAAGATCCTTCCCTTTTGTAAAATAGCAAAATTGTTGGGGGTTGAAAGTTTGTTTTTTTTCCTTTTTAGTAAACAAAAATAGTGGATGGAAAAGAGTCTGGGACTAACAGTGAAACTTTTTAGAAACTTGAGGGACCAAAATAGAACTAAAAAACCTTGAGGAACCAAACCGGAACTTTGAGCAAACATGAGGGACCAAAATATGACTTTGGCCTTTTTTTTGGTTAGTCTGTTGGAACTTGGAAACATGCTTGACTAATTAATAAGGCCTAAACGTGGCAACCCATTCCATCTTCATTTTTTCTTCACCTTCAACTCTCACTATTAGTTAGTTTTCTATACTCATTAAAGATATCAAAATCATTTTAAAAATAAATTACGTTAATATGCATATAATTTTTTAATACATATATAATATATAATATAAATTAGTTGCTTCTATTTTAGATTTTTCAGTGTGTATATATGGGCCATCAAAACAATATATATAATACAACAATTATTTTTTAATTCTTTTAAATTAATCTTATTACATATTTTGAATTTTTTGTTTCTTTAAATTTTATTTTTAAATCTCATGAAGCATCTTCTAAATATTTTATTTACATGATTTCAATATCTCATATTTTTATCAATTTTTTTATTATGTATATATATTAATACTATTTAATAAATTCAATATTTTGTTTATGTATAATGAAAAAAATAGATGAAAATTTATTACAATATAATTATAAACTTCTAATATGCTAATTAAAATAATTATTTAATTATGCGTAGATTTTAAAATAAAAAATATATTTTTATCTATATATGATTATATGTCTATTATATAAAATATTAATAAATTTTTTTTAATATATATCATATATAAATATTTAAAAAGAAAATTGACCCTCCCTATAAATTATTCCTGGTTCGGTTCCGCAACTGCTTCTACTTTATTGGTTCCTAATTCCTAGTTTGAAAATCAATCAAATTTTTTTTAAAGAAAAAACAATACATTACTATTTTAATATTCAATAATTGAAAACTCAACAACTTATTAATAATATATATTTTTTAATAAATAAAGTCTCAAATCTAAATTAAATATTTATTTTATGATTTAATTAATCTATTAATCCCTACAATTTACATCAACTTTTAATAAAATACGACACCTATAGTTTCAATTTTTATAATTCAATTCCTATATTTTTATTTAATTTGTAATTAATACTATATTGTCAAATGGCCAAAATTTTATTTCCATCTGTAATTTTTACCTTAAATTGTGTTTTGATCCATAAAAATTATTTTAGTCCATTTTAACCCTTAATGTTTCCCAGCAAGGGCGGAACTATAGAACATCAAGAGGGGGTCCAAATGTTTTTTTTTTTCTGCTTCCATTTAAAATTAAATATGGAGTGGAATTAATTAATTTCACTACCGCAAATTTGACCAAGTAGTGGCCGATCGTTATGAAGATGGATCAATTTAAAATTAATTTCACTCCATATTTTGTGAAGGCTCACAAGAAGGAATCAATAGCTCACACTTAGCCAGCAAATTGATAGATGATCAAAGTCTTCCTCAAAGATCTGCACAATTTCCTCCTTTCCTCATTGGAAAGAGGAATAATAGGCCAATTCACTTCTATCTATTTTATTTTTCAGGTTTTTCCATCGAATTCGTCTTTTTCCTCATCCAAATCTGACTTACACATGGCTTGACCTTCTCTAGTATCAACCTTGAAAATGACACCATCACCATTGTAAACTAGTAGTTTATCTTTATACGAGAGTATTTGAGTATTATGAGCAATAGCATTAGAATTTTCCTCCATCGCTTACTTTATCTTTTTGCTACTCTACATCAATAGCTCTTCTTCTTCTTCAGTAGAGGAATTCAATATGAAGCATATAATATTACATAAATACGTTTATATGATTACATAAAGAATTTCATGCGAAATTCTACAATTATTCAAATAATTAATTTAAAATACAAAAAATTTAAATTCCAACAATTCAAATGTCTTATTTCAAATTTTATACAATTCAATATGAAGCAATTTGAGTATACTCTAAAAACTTCTTGAACCACTGAGCGAAGAGTTTTGAGTATATCTTGTTGTTGTTTTCATAATCCACAAAGTTGATTCCGAAACGCACAGTATAGCCAATAGCTCATTTAAAGTTGTCGAGCAATGACCATGCAAAATATCCTTTTACATTGACACCATCCCTTGCAAACCATTAAATATTTAAGCAGAGAGTTAGAAATATTGTACGAAAAAGCATGAATTAAAAGTCTTTAAATTAATTAACAATTTAATTAATTTATAGGGAAACACTTGATAGCAGAATTTATATAATAAAGATGTTGATGATAATAATCAATTCTGAAAGTATCCATCAAAGCTTTCTCAAGTGGTAAGGTGGGATCATTGGACTCATCCACCCCTATACGATAGATATATCGTATATATATAAGTTTATTAATTAATTAATTACTTGCATGTTTGAAGAAAAGCAAGTTCATTATAATACATCCAAGAAAATGAAAGAGATTCATATATATATATATATATATATAATTTATACCATTTTCAGTAATGTAAATCAAAGGATTGTTATACTTTGTCTTGACATAGAGCAACAAGTCTTTTATTCCTCTTGGATAAATATACAACCAATCAGAAGAACTCTGCATAAACATATATATGGACACAAATTAAATACACTTCATTCAATAATTAAAATATGTCAAACAAAAGACAAAGAAATTAAAGAAGCATTGTGAAATATAAGAGGAATGAATGAATTGCTGGTACATGCAATTAATTACACATACCTTGTTAGATATATGTAATATGTATTAGTGTAATTATTCATTAGTTACAGTGTGGTGTGCTGGCATAACAATCTTCCACAATATTCCTTTACGGTTAGATTGTATTGAGCTGTATATTGGTGAGCTGTACCTCTAGTAGGGTTGTGTAGAATGTTCTCAGGCTATGCTGTGATAAGTCTACATATATATTCTTCAGCTGAGTAATAGAATCAAGGCAATATTCATACAATTCATCTCTACTTTACATGGTATCAGAGCATTAACGATCCATGGCTGCCGAATCTGCTACTTCTACTGCTCACACTTCTTCCCCACCCATCTCTGTTGTTCCAGCTACTCCTTTGCCTTCGTCCCTCACTATTACCACTGTTAATTCCAAGTTCGATCCTCACCCGATTTCTATCAAATTAGATGATGATAATTATCTTCCATGGAGGCAACAAGCCATGGCTACTATCCGAGGCTATAAACTTCAACAATTTCTTCTTGGTGCTCATGTTATCCCCTCCTAAATTTCTTTCTGATGATGATTCCATTCATGGTCGCTTCAATGAAGCTTTTCTCACTTGGGAGCAACAGGATCAGCTGCTCATGTCCTGGCTTCTCTCTTCCATGTCGTCAGGTCAGCTCACTCGCATGGTGGGTTGTGACCATTCGTTTCAGGTTTGGCAAAATCTCGAACAGTTCTTCATTTCTCAGACTAAAGCTAAAATTCACCAGTATAAAACCCAACTTCGTTCTCTTAAAAAGGGTTCTCTCTCTACTCCTGATTATCTCCTTCGCATTAAGAAACTTGTCGATTGTCTTGCTTCTGTTGGTGCTCCTTTATCTGTTGCAGATCACATTGATGCCATCTTGGATGGTCTTCCTGAAGAATACAACGGGTTCATTGTTTCTATCACCTCACGAACCGATCCTTACTCAGTCACCCAGATTGAAAGTCTGTTAGTTGCTCATGAAGAGCGTATTGAAAAATTTCGCAAGGAATCCTCCCGTATTGCTTCTGCTAATCTTGTCCATGCCTCTATTTCTTCCAAATCTTCTAAACCTTGTGATTCTTCTTCTAACACACCTAAACCTAGTGCTCCCTTCACTCCAAATCCGCAATTTGCTGGAGGTTGTGGTTCGTTTCGTGGTGGTCGAGGAAGGGGTGGTCGAGCTTCATTCAATCGCCCTCAATGTCAGGTTTGTGGGAAAGTCGGTCATATGGCCTGGCAGTGTTACCACAGGTTCAGTCAAACTTTTGTTAGCCCCTTTGCTCAGCAAACTTCCACCACTTTCTCCCAATTTGGTCGATCTCCTCAGTATGCCAACAATACTAATCGATCCATCCTTGGCGCACCACCTGTTCAGGCAATGTATGCTGCATCTGATAACAACTTTGACAGTTCTAGCTCATGGTATCCTGATTCTGGCGCAAACCAACATGTGACTTCTTCTGTCTTCCCTTGGTTCAACTTCTGAGTACAATGGTAACAAATTCATACATTTAGCAGATGTTCTAGTATACCTTTTGGTCATATTGGCAGTGCTAAGATCTCTGTTTCCCCTAGCTCTACTTCTTCTTCTTCTTCCTATCTTTCACTTGATAATGTGTTGCATTCTCCTCTTATTAACAAAAATTTGCTTAGTGTTTCTCGCTTTGCTGCTGACAATGGAGTTTATTTTGAATTTTATCCTAATTATTGTCTTGTTAAATGTCAGGGTACTCAGAAAGTATTAATCCGGGGAACTGTTAAAGATGGTCTTTACTGTTTTGAGCACTTACATCTCCAACCTTCTTCATCAAGTCTTTCATCTGCTCCTTTCGCTCTATCTGCTCATGCACCTGCCAATTCCAGTTCTTCTTTAAATTTGTGGCATTATAGATTAGGCCATCCTTCACTTTCAGTTATGAAAACACTTATGAAATCTTGTACTGTGCCACATATTAATAAAAATTCTCAGTTCTTTTGTTCTGATTGTTGTGCTGCTAAGTCTCATTCTCTCCCTTTCCCTCATTCCTCTACTACCTATACTGCTCCACTTCAATTGATTCATTCTGATGTATGGGGCCCTGCCCCTATTTTATCTGTTAATGGTTTTCGTTATGCAGTTCACTTTACTGATGCCTTTAGTAGATTCACTTGGTTGTATTTGTTAAAATCAAAATCTGAAGTTGCTCGCATTTTTCCTGTTTTTAAAAACAAAGTTGAACTACAGTTTGGTTGCAAAATTCAAATACTTCAGTCTGATGGTGGGGGTGAGTTTATTGCCCTAAAATCTTTTCTTGAACAAACTAGTATTCAGCATAGACTGTCCTGTCCCTGTACTCCATCTCAAAATGGAGTGGTAGAGAGGAAAAATTGTCATATCAGTGAAACTGCTCTTGCTCTGCTGTCTCATGCCTCTCTTCCTGTGAAATTCTGGGATGATGCCTTTCTAACAGCTACTTACCTCATTAACAGACTCCCTACTCCTCTTTTATCTTCCCTTTCCCCTTATGAAATCCTTTTTCATTCACCACCTGATTATAATTTTTTCAAGGTTTTTGGCTGTGCATGCTTTCCTCATCTTCGCCCTTATAATTCTCATAAACTTCAATTTCGTTCCAATCAATGTGTTTTTCTTGGTTATAGCTCACAACACAAAGGATATAAGTGCCTTGATAGTAATGGTCGTCTTTACATTTCCAGAGATGTTTTATTTAATGAGAACTCTTTTCCTTATGCTACTCACACACAGACCACTGCTTCTTTTGATACTGCTTCTTCTTTACCTGCTCTTGTCCCCTCTATTCCTATTGTTACTACTTCTGCTGCTTCTTGTTTATCTTCTCCTAGTACTGCCACTACTGACTTTAATGTATCTAATCTGTCTGCTGTACCTAGTACTCCTTTTGTGCAGGTTTCCCCTACTTCAATCACCCCAGCTTCTATATCCTCATCTTCATCTAGTTCCACTAGATATATGATCCCACCTGGTGTCACATTACCTTTGTCAACTACCTCTCCCAATTTATCCCTTCTCCCTAAGCCTCTTACCAATACTCATACCATGACTACTCGAGCCAAAGCTGGTATTCATAAACCGAAAATTTATTCTGCTATTGTTGAACCTACTTCGGTGAAGCTCTGGCATGTCCAAAGTGGAAAGAAGCTATGCAGCAAGAATATGATGCTCTAATTGCTAATAACACTTGGGACTTAGTCCCTCTCCCACCTGGCAAACAACCAATAGCTTGCAAATGGGTTTTCAAGGTCAAAGAAAATCCTGATGGCTCTGTTAACAGGTACAAGGCACGTTTGGTAGCGAAAGGGTTCTTACAGAAACCTGGTTTTGATTTTGCCGAAACTTTTAGTCCTGTGGTGAAGCCTGTTACCATTAGTACTGTTCTTAGTATTGCTGTGACAAACAACTGGCCTCTCAAGCAACTTGATGTCAACAATGCCTTCCTAAATGGCATTCTTCGTGAAGAAGTTTTTATGTCTCAACCTCCAGGGTTTCAACAAGGCAGTTCTCCCTTAGTTTGCAAACTTAAAAAGTCTTTATATGGTCTTAGACAAGCTCCTCGGGCTTGGTTTGATCGACTTGCTACTACACTTCACTCTCTTGGGTTCCAAGGGACAAAGAGTGATTGCTCATTGTTTGTTCGCAAAACATCAACTTCTCTTATTTACATTCTAGTTTATGTTGATGACATTATAATTACAGGCACTAGTTCAGTGGACATCTCTCACTTGGTCACCTTGCTTCACAATCAATTTGCTCTCAAGGACTTGGGGGATCTTCACTACTTTCTTGGTATTCATGTTACCAAGCTTCCTGATGGAGCATTGCTGCTGAATCAGTCCAAGTATGCTGCTGATCTGTTGAAAAAGACGAATATGACAGATGCTAAGTCTCAGTCTACTCCAATGGCTGTAGGCATCAAACTGTGTTATGATGGTACTGATGTTTTTGAGAACCCCACTTTATTTATATCGTGCCACAGTCGGAGCTCTTCAATACCTTTGTGTCACTCGGCCTGATCTTGCCTTTGCTGTTAACAAGGTGAGCCAATTTATGCATCAACCTCTTGTGCAACATTGGATGGCTGTCAAGCGAATCTTGAGATACCTCAAAGGTACTAAGGACATGGGGTTGACATTCAAACCTTCCTCTTCTCCGCGCTTATCTGCCCTTTGTGATGCAGATTGGGCTTCGGATTTGGTTGATAGACGCTCCACTTCAGGATTTTGTGTGTTTTTTGGTGACAATTTAATTTCATGGACCTCCAAGAAACAACCAGTGGTCTCTAGATCTTCTACTGAAGCTGAGTACAGAGCACTTGCCTTAGTTGTTGCTGAGGTCGTTTGGTTGAAGTCCTTGCTTCTCGAGCTTCACTTTCCTCTTCATAAAGAGCCACCTCTTATTTTTTGTGACAATCAAAGTGCAGTACTTATTTCGAGCAACCCAGTTCTTCATTCCAGAACTAAACACTTGGAGCTCGATTTATTTTTTGTTCGGGAAAAAGTTCAGCAAAACCTCAAAAATATTATTGCTTTATTTAACAAATTTTCTTCGCTTTTACCCGATTGGTGATAACTTTGTATCGTTTTCAATTAAACTTTGCACAAGAGTTCCTCGAGAGATCGACTCGGATTGCACCACTATAGTGCATTAATTCCGGTATTTTTGGCCACCTAACGACGGGTGCGGTCAAACTGGCGCCGTTGCCGGGGAAGGGGCCGCGGCTATTTTTCCGGACTAAGCGAATTTCTTCTCTCTTGATCTTTTCTCTTGCTTTTTCCTCTGTGCATCATACATTCACACTTTGACACATACTAGGACATCATTTGCTCTTATTTTTCTTTTTGTTTTGGTGTTGAATTAGTGTTGCATGCTTAGGAAGTTTAAGGAACATCTAAATCTTTTGAATCCTAAGATTGAAAGAACTTGTAGGAAGCTAAGAAAAGAGAGAAGACTAAGGAATTTAAGTGAAGCTAACAATAGGCTTAAGAGGATATTTTCTAAGTTTTATTGCTTAAGTTTGAATGGATAGAGGACATCATTCTCCTTATGACCCCTATGATTCTTATAATTCCTTTTATGGGTCTTATGATTCTTCTCATGGGCAACCTTATTCTTCTTCCTTCTACAAGGACAATGGTTATCCGATTCAATATAGAGAGGCTCCACCGTGCCCGCCTAGACCACAATCACTTGATATATTTGCTCTTCCTTGCTCATTTTGCAGGTGTTGTTTCCACTCGGCTAGTGATTGTTTCCATCTTAATGGAGCTCTCCCAATTTCAAATCCACAATTGTTGGGGCATCATCAAGTGGGTAATCATTCTTCCAACACTAATTTTGGATGGAATTGTCAACAAAGTTTCCAAAGGGATGAAGGGTACAATTATGGAGCTCCCAATTATCAGTGGGAATTCCCAAGTCATTTTGAAAACCCCAACCCCCCATCCATGACAAATTCATTCCAACCCTCACCAATGTCGAATGTTGATGATATTTCACAAGTCTTCGCGAATGGTATGGTGGAGATGAACTCACAGGTTGTTGAAATGCAACAGATGCTTGAGCGTTTAACTCAGGAATGTCAAGCTATGAGTGGAAGTTACTCAACTCTAGAGAAATCTGTGGAAGACCTCATGCTACCTCCTAAGCTACCAGTGAAATCCACTCATTCTCAACTTGAGAGATTAGAGGAGCAACATCTACAAGATTTCATTTTAGAACCCGCTCAAGGCTTGAGTGAGCAACAAGATATGGCTCATAAGCCATCAATTGAGGAGGACAGCGAAGATGAGGATGAAATTATTGTTATTGATGATATGTCTTCTCCTATCACCACTCCTTCACCTTCTTCTCCTAGTGATGGTCCGTTGTTCAACTTCATTGAATGCTTTGGTGAGTGTAATGATGATGAACATTATGAACAAGTTGTTCAATGACTTGTTATACATACGTTTGATGAAGCTGAAATTGCTAAATCAAGAATGTACTTGGAAGAACAAGAAGAAGAAGAAGAAGAGCAACAATGTGTTGAGGAGACTTCTAGTATGCAAGCTAAACTTGTGATGCATAACTTTGACTCCCTTGCATGCGATGAGTCCACTTTATCTACTCCTCTACCTGTGTCTAGTTGCACCTATGGGGCCGATGGGCTTTGTTCAAATTGTTTAGAGATTGATGAATTGCTCGCCCCAATGCAGAGTTCATTGCCCAAATCTTTGGAAACAGCTGAAGTTTCCACGGAGTCCATGGTGTTGGCACCTAAAGAAGATAAAGAAGAATCAACCTTAGCACTTCAATCTCCAGTGCTACAACAACTTGCTCCAAAAAGAGAAGAATTTTTAACTCCTCTTGTTATTGAATTTGTTATTCCTTTGCACACCTTTCATGTTTCTTATTGCATATATGATCATATTTTTGTTTGTGGTATAAGTGTGGAGGAAGCAAGATTCGAGGAGCTTCTTGCTCAGAGGGAGGGGAACACCCTGGGTTCCCTGCAGCGGAGACGCTTGCTACCCCTCTGGATTTTCAAACAGAATTTGAAGCCAGATTAAGCTTCAAGTTGTTTCTTTCCCTTCCTTATCTCTTATCTATTGTTTTGAATTAAAATGTGAGATAAGTGTAGGGGAGATGAGTAGATGTAGGTTTTGATTTCAGTTTTTGTTATTTTATTTTGTTTTGTTTTGTTTTGTTTTTTTTTAGGATTTGGTGTGTTGAGAACCCCCTTGGTGATGTTTTTTGTTTGATTTAGTTGAGTTTAGACCTGTTTGTTCTTACTCTTTTGATGATATATTGCAGGTTCTCCTTTTGTTCCTGGGTTCTGCTTTATGTGCAGCTACTTGCTTCTTTTCTTCCCCTAGTTTTTATTTTGTAGTGTTCTTGCATTGAGGACACTGCAAAGTTTAAAGTGTGGGGGAGTGTGAGTTCGTTCATATTGGTTTATTTTGTCTGATTTTAGCTGCTAGTTCCTTGACTGTGACATTTTTGACAATTTTTCAAACTTTAAGGCATTTTTGTGGTCTTTTGAGCTGGATTTATGTTTTGACAGTTTATCTTGGTTTTTGAAACTCTGTTTGCCTATCATAGATGTGTTTAAATGCATTTGAAGGAGTTTTCTGACCTTCATCTCTAATTTCTGGCATTCAATTTTTCATGGATTTCCAGCATCAGGTTTGAGATATCTTATGAACCCACATCTTTAGTTTTTAACTCTTTGGTGGATTTTTCAAGTTTGAGAAGATTTCAATTGTGCTTTTGAGTTAATTGGTTATATTCTACTCACAATTGAAGGTAGTTAACTCTTGCTTCTTCAGATTTTTGAGCTTTTGGTTAATTGTGATCATGTTATTGTTTCCTTTGAATTCATCCAAAGATCAATTGAGTGCCACCTTATTAACCCTGTTGGAAGATTTTGAGCCTAATTGTTCATTTCATATGACTGTCATTTTAATCCTTGTGATGAGTTTTCTCTAGAACTTGATTTCACTCTTTATCAAAGTTTCATGTGCATTGGTTTTTGAATTATGATAGAGACATTTTTCTTCTACCCTTATTTCCCATACACAAGCCCAAACACCATCACCATTTGTCACCCTCTTTGAGCCTTATTATCTAGGCTT
This sequence comes from Chamaecrista fasciculata, assembly GCA_003254925.1. Taxonomy (NCBI): domain Eukaryota; kingdom Viridiplantae; phylum Streptophyta; class Magnoliopsida; order Fabales; family Fabaceae; genus Chamaecrista; species Chamaecrista fasciculata. The sequence goes on from QANZ01043538.1 coordinate 130,255, forward strand.
GTTGTTATTAGTTTTTGAATTTTAAATTAGCATTTTGTTTACCTAACACTCTTCTTTTTGCTACTCTCCTCTTGGGTTCAAATTGCCAAGTTTTGAAAAAAAAAAAAGGTTTGCCTTCAAGAGCTTCAAGTGTAGAAAAAAAAAAGATTGAGATTATATTGAGAAGTTAAGGCAAATGTAGCCGACTAAATAAAGAGTCAAAGACTCAAGAAAAAAAAAAGAAAAAGAGGAAGCTTGGGCAGTTATTGGTGGTTTTGAGGAGTGAAGTTGTCTATGAGTGTTAGATTTTAGATGCTAAAGTTTAAGATACATTAACTAGCTTTTGTTGGCTTGGTTTTCCTTCAATCTTTGTTCTTTCATTCTTCTTTCTTCCATTTTAGCCTTTCCATCATTACATCCCTTACAAGTCCTCTTGAGTTTTTAAATCATTGCATTTATAGTAGAGATTGTAGAGTTATTTCAAGCCTATGGTAGAGGCTCATTTCAAGGATTTGAGAGTAAAATTTTCCCTGCTATGTGAGTGAGTGATACACTTTTGGATTGGTCTATTGGAGATTCTTAGGTTGCTTGGCATGCTCAGTTGATTAATTGTCTCATGATCTAAGTTGCTTTGGTTTCCTTCCGCCATATGTTGAGTAGGATTGATACTCTTTTAATTCCTTTGCATCCTTGTTTTCTACTCTTTCTTGATAGCTTTGCCCAGGAGTGCAAAGATTAAAGTGTGGGGGAGTTTGATCTGACCATATTTCATCATATATTTTAGTGACATTTTAGGACATTTTATATTTATTTGGGATTCATTTGCATGCCTTTATGTCCTTTTATGATGAAATATGATGCCTTGAGGTTTGATGATTATTTGGACTATTTTGTGATTAATTGAGTGGTTTTCTCGGGTTTAATCTTTATTACTTGATTGATCCTCTTTATCCTGAGAATTCACTTAGTTTCTCGATGTTCTTGATAGGTTTTAATGAAGTCCAAAGTGCTGAAATACTTCGAGGAAGGCTCAAGGATGTTTGGAGACGAGTCAGGGACCAAACTGAAAACAAACTCAAGCTGCCGGAAAAACCGCCGCCGGAACCGCCGCCATGCATATCCACGGCGGGTCTCTCTAGAAAACCCGCCACCGGAACTGCCGCCATGCACAGCTGTGGCGGGTCCGCAGCGGGTTCGCGATAACTTATAATTTATTCAGGCCCAAGCCCGATTTTGATGATTCTGACCTAGATTTCTTTGGAATAAGCCGAAATTTACATATATGAGAAGTTTTTAGGTCATTAAAATGGGGAGGAACCCTAGAGACACACTTTACACCATCTCCTTCATCCCCTCTCTTCTCCCACCTTCATCCATGGCTATTTTGGAGGCTAGGAGGCTTGTTGAAGCCAAATCTCTCTCCATGAGCAACTAGATTCCACACCCATCAGAGGATTGGAGGAGGCCCGAGCTTGGTTCTACACTTAGGGAGTTTTACTTTACTCTTTTCATCGTTTTATATTAGGTTTGAGTTTTTCTTAGTTTTTCTTGGATTATGATATGTATTGATTATTCTTGTCTTGATTATGATCCGTTCAGATACGTTTAGTTGGTTTGACTAATAATTGGGATAAGTTTCTCTTTGATAACTTAGTCTGAGTTATAGAGTTGCCTGAATTCTTTATTTTATCTCGCCATTAGCTTCATTGAAGTGCTTATCTTGGTTATGTTTATAATTGAGTTAATTTCTATATTTAACGGTAGTTGGACAACTTTAGTAAATGGTTTGTGAAGTAATTACTCCAATCTTTATAAGCTAGGAAGGCCGAATTCAATTCCTCTGTTGGGTGTTTTCATCAATAAGTGTCTTATCTATCTTTATCACTTTTGTTTATCTTTTGCTTATTAATCAAAAACCTCAAAAATATTATTGCTTTATTTAATTATTGTTTTAGGTCTTAGACAAACAATCAAAGAACAAATTTTCTTCGCTTTTACCCGATTGGTGATAACTTGGTATCGTTTTCAATTAAACTTTGCACAAGAGTTCCTCGAGAGATCGACTCGGATTGCACCACTATAGTGCATTAATTCCGGTATTTTTGGCCACCTAACGACGGGTGCGGTCAAGACTTCAATCTCGAAATCCGGGAAAGGAAATCTGATCCCAACATTCTGCAAGACGTGCTCGTTCAAAAGAAAGCCTCCCTCGTGCGCGAAAGTATACCTTTCACTACCACCTCTCTCGGTGGTCCCCTTCACATGCCGTGCAACATGACCTAATATCCTCATAGGCATACCGGGAGCGAAATAAGTTTCATTTAACGCAGCAAGTTCAGCGGGATCAACATACCTCGACAACTCAGCTGCGATTTTGGAATCAATACTACTCTTGTAATGTAACTCTTGTGGGTCCTCCCAAGGCACAACACCACGTGCACGGCAAAGAAGCTTAGCCCCATCTGCTTCGACCCTTATCAGCTTTGTTTCAATCTGCCACCACAGGTCCGGTTCCATGGTAGCCCCCTCCCCCCCAATCTGCCTTCATATCCTTCCTCTCAATAACAGTTATCCCTCTTTCCTAGGCCGTTTTGGGATTAAGGGGACGGGCAAAAGGAACTCCGTCATCAGGAACGGGCAGTGACGACTTCCCTTTCCCCCCTTACTGGTTGATCACTTCTTTGAAGATTTCACCATCACGGAATTCGAACACTCACTCAACTCTGATCAACGACACTCGTAGATTTTCCAGCAAAAATCGCAAGGAGTAAAAAACCAGAAGACGAAAGAAATGGCGGTTTGGAAACCCCAAAATTCAAAAGTAGAGGCAGTTGAAAAGACAATAATGACGTCAGCACCCTGGGTAACCGCAAAGCACAATGATGAAACTTCTTCATTACACTTTTCCGCCGTTACGCCATGTGTCCCTCAGACTTTTCAAATTCCCAAAGCCACTACCACATAAGTCTAAATCTTTGGGAGGGGAGTATGGTGAGTAATAACCACCCCTCGGGAGTTGGTGGATAACCATTACTCGGAGGATGACGCCGACGACCCCCCCTCGGACTTTCAGGAGGGACTAGTGATAAACACCCCTCGAGATTTGGCGGATAACCATTACTCAGAGGATGACGCCGACAACCCCCCCTCAAACTTTTAGGAGGGACTAGTGATATACACCCCTCGAGAGTTGGCGGATAACCATTACTCGGGGGATGACGCCGACGACCCCCCCTCGGACTTTCAGGAGGGACTAGTGATATACACCCCTCGAGAGTTGGCGGATAACCATTACTCGGAGGATGACGCCGACAACCCCCCCCCCCCCACCCCCTCGGACTTTCGGGAGGGACTAGTGATATACATCCTTTAAATTACATACAAAGGACAAAGATCACCCGACGATAAAGAGGAAAGAACAAGACAAGGAAGACCCGACGCCAAAAGCGAACCAGCAGGGTCCCCTCCCACTCAAGCATTAAATGACAAGATATTGGCATTTAATGCGAAGATCCTTTAAGACCACGTGAACAGGTAAGGCTACACCAGTCACAGCGTACGTTTGGGCAAAAGAACACACGTAAAATACCCAAAACACCCTCCGTACGCAGGGATATGGTGAAAAGCACTATTGGCTATCACTAACTCCCAAAAAGGAAGGTTAGGCACCCCACTGCAGCTCAACAGTGACAGTGGTCGAGTCAGAACAGCAAGACACAACAACCCACTCCCTGTGCATTCCCGAAAACACCCTCAATGTTCCTTTCGTACCTTGTACCCACATGAGACAAAAGGGACGTGGATAAATACAAGCAGACCACAGACATTCTAAGCTAACCATTCTTGATCTAAAAAACTTATTCCTTCGCTTGATCAACTATCTGACTTAAGCATCAGAGAAGAATCACAGGGAACCCTCTGTGCATTCTCGTTTGCAGGATCCGACGACCTCAAGCCCCCGGAGACTGTACTTCACTGTGAACTCAAGGTTAGATTTATTCAGATCCAGCTTTGTAGTTTTCAGGAAGCTTTTTTGGTATTCAAAAGCTGGAACTTGACATAGTTGGACATAACAAGAAATGCAGTTTCTGATGAGAACTTCAAGTCATTTCTTGTCAAACTTTTGCCTTCTCTGAAGTGGCTGGATGGTGTACAATTGCATTGATGTAATTTATTGATGCAGTTTTCTTCTTTTTAATGTGATGTATAGTATTTTCATTAACATGATTTGGTATTCAAAAGCTGGAACTCGACACAGTTGGACATAACAGGAAATGAAGTTTATGATGAGAACTTCAAGTCATTTCATGTCAAACTTTTGCCTTCTCTGAAGTGGCTGGATGGTGTACAATTGCATTGATGTAATTTATTGATGCAGTTTTCTTCTTTTTAATGTGATGTATAGTATTTTCATTAACATGATGATTAGCACTTTAGGTACAAGCAAAGTAGCAAAAACAAGTAAAAAGATCCTACTCCTTAATTTTTCTTGTTATTGAAACAAGTGAATGTTCAGGATTCTCAATCATTTTTTGAAACAATTAACCTTTAGTAGATTTTTTTTCCTCTCTAGACTCCATAACTAAAATGAAAAACCAGAATTGAATAGTTAATTTTAGATTTTATAGTATTACTGTGGTTTATTTATTTTTAATAAAAAAATATGTAATTCAATTAAAGTTCTTCAAAATGCTTTTGCAAGTTGTAGTCTAGTCTTTATTCCATCAAGAAAAAAAAAAAGACTAAAACCCTATTTTAGTCCCTGACATATTACTTTTTTCTTGATTTGGCCCTCTTTAATTTTTTTTAAGTTGGTCACTCAAATGTTTTTGTTATGAAAGTTAATTTCTCCGTCCAATTTTTAACGTTGTTGGTGATGTGACATTGTTAAATGATGATGTGTCAATTTTAATAATAATGGAGAGGGAAAAAGTACTAATTTTGTCCTCCAACCTTTACACCAACTGTCAATTTCGTCCCCGATCTGTTTTTGCAATAAATTTTGTTCTCAATGTTTCACATTTTGGTCAATTATATCGTTTGCTCTTACTTTAGTCAAATGTTACGACAGAATCTATGTGGCTAATGATATGTAATGAAAAATTGTTAGAAAAATAAACTCATCCTAACTTAAATTGAAAAACAAAATGCAGTCCGTCGTTAATTTACTGAAAGAAGTTTGTCAAATGATAAAATTGATCAAAATTTGAAACATTGGGGACGAAATTGATCGCAAGTAAACATTGAGGACGAAATTGACAGTTGATATAAAGTTTAGGGACAAAATTAGTACTTTTGCCAAGTAGAGACACTAACTTTGTGTTATCATTTAATAATGCGATATCACCAACTTTGTTAAAATTTGGATGGAGTGACTAATTTTGATAATGAAAACATTTGTGAGGGATCAAATTAAGAAAAATTTTTTAGAGAGGATCAAATTGAGAAAATAATTATAAATGAGGGACCAAAATAGAGTTTTAGGCTCTCTCTGGATTTGATCATGAGCAGCTTATAATTTGATCAGATTATAAGCAGATTACGAAAAATCAGATTATATTGAGAATGTTGTTTGGATTAGATTTTGTAAAAGAATATTTTTAGGTGTGAAATTATTTAAATGTGTATGTAATGATTGTGGGTGGTAGATAGAAGAGTATGAGAATTGATAAGTTGTATATGGTTAAAAATAGAAGAGAAATTTGCTTTTTGACTTTTTGGATTTGTGGAATATCTCGAGTTGTTTGGATTAGATTATTAAAAAGTAGGTTATTAATTAATGAGATTTTTTGCATTGAAAATTGCAATAATCTAGATTTTTTAGAAGCTACAATTTGGAGTTTTTATAGATTATTTGGATAGCTTATTTCACTTGATAAATATACATACTATAATTACAATTATCAAATATTGCTCAAATAATTTTTTTTATGATGACACTTACTTTTTGGTCCTTCATTCTGCATTGACTGAACGAATTAGCCGCTAAAAAATACGAGTTGGTTGGTTCATGTGATATTAAAATCATGAACGATTTGGTCCCTGGGTTAAAATAAAAGTCATTGTCCATCTGCTTCTCTCTCAAAATTACGATTAGGCTAAAGTGCACTTTTGGTCTCATAACTTTTGCTAAGGTTTCAATTTGGTCTCATAACTTTTTTTGTTATACTTTTGGTCCCATATCTTTTGCTCAAGTTGAAGATTTGGTCCCGTGTTACACTTTTGGTCCCATATCTTTGGGTCATATTGCAGAATTAGTCTCATATCTTTTGGTCATATTGTAGAATTGGTCCCATATCTTTGGGTTAGATGAAAAATTAGTCTCAAATCTTTAAATCAGGTGGGACTGGTGGTGAAACTTTTTTGCAAAATTATAGGACTAACTATGCAACCTAATCATAAGATATGAGACCAAAAGTGATACGGGACTAAATCTGCAATTTTTTGCAAAGATATGGGACCAAAAGTGCAACAAAAAAAGTTATGGGACCATATTGAGACCTGAGCAAAAGTTATGAGACTAAAAGTGCACTTTGACCTTACGATTATAATTATTTAATTTTTTAAAATAAATTTTAGACAAAAAAAATTAACTTTTGGGCCATCTAACTTTTACCGAGTTAACGTATCAATCCCTAATAGAGAAAATAAAAGTTGAAAACATACCAAGTTGTTCCAAAATGGTGATGAATTGTTATTTAAAATCAAATTTTAAATTATGTTGGTTGAATTTTTTTTTTGAATTTATATAGTTAATTTTTTAAATAAAAGGGATAGAAAATAATTTTAATAATAAAAATATAATGTCAATTAATATTTAAATAAAAATTAAATTATTATTATTATTATATTACATATTAAATATAATTAAAAGTAAAAAGTTAATTATAATAATTTTAAAAAAATAATGTTAAAAAGAATTGGTGAAAGACTGATAAATGATGTGATGGAGAGAGATTGTTGTAGACGTAATAAATTAGATGGGGTTGCACACGGGCCGGGACAGGTTTCCTACAGACCCGAGATCCAGCTCGGTTTGGAACCGAGTCGGGTCGGACCAAGTCATCAGGCCTTTTTTTAAAAAAAATATTTATTTATATGTATATTATATATTTTAAATTTTTTTATATTAATAAATACTTAATTAAACATTAATTTAATGATATTGATACTAATAATTTAATTTAATATGATTTTTTTATTATCTAAGTATCAGTTTAATTCAATTATGAACCCGCTCAACTCAATCCAACTCGTCAATCCTCTAGCTATATATTTTTTTTATACTTTAATATATACATAAATATATAATAATTAGTATAATAGAAATGACTCTTGAGTAGTCATTCCTCCTTAGCTTTAACATTGTAAAGTGACTTCACCTTCGATTAATCTTTTTTTGTTTGTTTGTCAATCATTCAATTAATCAATTTAATCTCTTTTGGCAAAACAAAAAAATCAAGTTAATCTCTTTATTTTTTTTATCAATTTCACTTTTATTTAGAATAGTAGAACTAAGATTTTTACAATTCTACTATTGTGGTGACTGCTTCTGCCATCCTCTATTATTAACTTCATCTCCTTTAGATGAGTATATATGACTTTCAATCATATTATATTATTATTAACTCACAATAATAAGAAATATTTTTAATCAAAATTGAATACAAAATAAATTGAAAGATTAAAAAAAAATTCTAGAGTCAAGTATATTTTTCAAAAAAAATATATTTGCAAATTGGAATGAGCCAACCCGCCAACCCGCCCAACCCAACCTATTGTTGTTTGGTTTGGTTTGTTTTGGGCTGAAATAATTTTTTCCCAAAACCCAACCCGCCTTTAAAAAAATCCAGTCCAAATCAACCCTTCCTAAACCCAACCTAACTCACCCCATGAATAGCCCAACAAATATATATATATATATATATATATAAATAATGTGTGCATGTTGTTGGGTTAACCGCTTGTAGCCTAGTGGCAAGATGTTTGGTGCCCCCTAATTTTATGGCACAGGTTTGAATATGCCGGTTTTTTTTATTTTAATAATACAAATAAAATTATTATTTATTAGAATACCCATGCGTTTTTTTTATTTCCTAAGATGGGATACGCGTTGGCCTAACTCAATTTCAGACCCAGCCAACCAATCAGCCGGTGCCACGTGGCACCGACTGAGAAAAAATTGATTTTTTAAAAATCTCGCTGAAATCGCTTCAGGCTGGTGCAATTTCAGGGTGCAGACTGCACAGTCTGCACGGTTCAGACCGTGCAGTCTGCACGGTGAAACCGTGTAAGACACGATTCTGAAACCAGAAACCGTGTCTTACACGGTCAAAATATTCGGTCAATTGACCGANATTATCTATCATTTAAGAAATATAAGAACAATTGTCATAATTCTTTTAATTATATAAATTCTAAAACATGAAAAGTGTATCAAAACTACATAAAATTAAAAATAAAACAATAAAATTTAATCATCCTAGTCCTCGTTATCCTGCTGCTTCTGCCATTCCGGCGGCCATTGCGGCGGCCCATACTCCGAGCAAGACGCCTGCACCACCCTCTGCCCTCCCTCTGACCAATGCCACTCTGGGAATATGTAGCAAGTTTTACTCTTGGGTTGACGTTTTTTAGCTACAGCCTTACCTTTACCTTTATGACCTCCCTGATCACCTTGATGTCTGTCATCTGCCTCTCCTGATAGCGATTGTGGTAGTGGAAAGGGCTGCACCTGTCTCTCAATATGAGCATCACCGTTACGTAGAGGAGTGTTCATAATAAACTCTCTCATAAAGCCCGGCTGAATAGTAGGGCCCGGCTGAATAGTAGGACTCGTCATCGTTATAGAATATGGTGGCAGGGTATAAAAACCCCCTGTGACGAATCTGGGATACCAAACATCAGTGGCTGCTGCATATCAAACGTCGATGTCTGCTGCATATCAAACATCGATGCCTGCTGCATACCATGCATCGGTGTCATCGGTGTCGAAGGTCCAGGCATGTGGGATGATGAAGGACCAGGCATATGCGATGACGAAGGAGTAGGCACGTGTGTCGATGGACCAGGACAAGGCACGTGAGATGTCGGAGGACCACGACCATCTCAGTGGCTGCTGCATATCAAACGTCGATGTCTGCTGCATATCAAACATCGATGCCTGCTGCATACCATGCATCGGTGTCATCGGTGTCGAAGGTCCAGGCATGTGGGATGATGAAGGACCAGGCATATGCGATGACGAAGGAGTAGGCACGTGTGTCGATGGACCAGGACAAGGCACGTGAGATGTCGGAGGACCACGACCAGGCATGCGAATTGATGAAGGACCAGCATAACTTGAAAAGGAATGCCGAGATGACTCCTCTGGCTCCTCTAGTTCATGAGGTGCATTGGATGGCTGACAGAAGGAGTGTCTCGGTGGCTGCTGGTGCCTCGGTGGTTGCTGATGAACTAGTGGCGGTTGCTGATTGAAGATATTTTTTTTTGGCCGTCGTGCGGAAAGAAACCCGAGCCGCCACTTTTTTTTCTTGGGCGGTGGCTGAGACGGAACAAGTTCTGCCGGAGGAACCTGTGGTCTGAGGGGTGCATAGACATGCTACTCCAGCATGTGGGCATGCTGCTCACCTAATGCCCCTTGAGATCTTTACAGATGGCATTCACTCGAGCACTAAAGTCGGGATAGTTGTCAGCATTGCTAGCGATTTTTTCTAATTCGTCAAGTCCATCAACCTGTATCAAGGCATAAACAAAACGAATATACAACAATGGTATTTAAAGACATGAACATAATAAATTGATTATGATTTATTTACCGCATAAACGCCTGATCCACTAGTGGGGTCCATCCACCGTCGCGTAATGCTTCTGTACCATTGCCAGTATTCAGAATTTCTGGTCAATGGCCTCACAGGCTGATCCCCACGGAAGACCCTCTCGTGACGTTGGTCCCAGTAGATCACAAACTGTGCAAGGTACACATTCCAGTTAGTGTCTACTTGACCCCTAAGGTCTCTTCCATGGAAGCCCATGGCGTCTAAGTGTTGGGGAATTCAGGGGCGCCTAAACGCAGCGGAAGCAAAACATAAAAAAAACTTTAAAACAAAACGCGCAAGGGCCTAGAATTCCCGAATGGATCCGCTAGCTGAATTTAAAACTTTTAGATAGTGGTATACCTCACGTCACGAGTTTCAATCGGTTTGGTTGTACGGGGTGTATCCTAGAAGTCCACGTGACGCGTCCTTCCTCCGCCGGCGATCCACACAAACAGTTTCGGAGATGCCTAGGTGCTAGCCTCCTTCACTTCTCCAAGTGAATCAGGGACCTTTATCTACGGTGTTCTTTAATTCAAGAATTCTTCTTGAATTCTCCAAGAACAATATGGCGCCTTGACCAAGAATCCAATTCTTGATCCCACACAACCTTGTCACACAAACTCTAAACTCCTTTAGAGTTGTGCGCCACTTTCTCTCTCTAGGAAACTAGGTTGCGATTTTCTCTCTCCTTACCAAGAGCCAAAAATCGAATTTTTCCTCTTGTGAAGAACTAGGCTAAAGTCGATTTTCTAAGTGTGCATGGCCTCTCTCTCTTTATCGACTTATGGCTTCCTTATTTATAGGGTTTGGGGACTTTGATAATTATAATTAGGGAATTATAGTATTATCAATTCATAAAATCATGAGATCTCCATATCACAATTTTATGACTTGAATTCCAATTTAAAATATTACCATAATATTTAAATTTGGATTCAAAATGCAATCTTGGAGAATCAAATTGGAAGATCAAATCTTCCAAGATCTTCCCAAGTCATGGCCTCCCCTCTTCAATATTTGTTGGAATTTACTAAATTAAAATAACTATCCTAACTCTTAGGAAGTTATAACTAACTTGTTATTTTCCAACAATATTGATTTAAAGTATTACCTTAATATCTTTAACTCAATCTTTTTGAATCTTAAATTCTAGTTTATTGAATTTAAAATATTACACTAATATTTTTAATCCAATTAACCCTAGAATTCGAATTCCCCATAAATCCTTGAATTAAAATATTGCCTTAATATTTTTAATTCAATCATTTGAAATCTAGATCAAATCTTTTGAATTTCAAATTTAAGCCATGATTTTAATTAATAAAACATTTTTATTAATTAAATTCCCTTATATGTATGAGGCGCCAACCTCATCCTATTTATCTCAATATTAGTGAATTTAATAAATCAATAATTTCCTAACTCTTAGTGACCTTATTCAATTTATAATTCCCTAATATTATAAATAGGAATATAATTGTAAATAGACTAATCCAATTATCTATTAAACAATTACCATATATATATATATAAATTTGTCCCACAAATTCAAATATCATACCTGTAGATATTTATTTAAGACAAGACTTCATGTCCCAATACAATCAATTATGTCTTAAACGTTGTCACTAATGTGACCCACGAATTAACCCTAATTCGTGTCCCAGCTTGGCATCTGGTTCCTGCTCGTGTGTGACCCAGCAGGCCCCACGTAAAGTTGGCAGCAAGTCATCTCCATGACTCACAAGTCGAGAGCGGACTCTAGCAAGCCATCACGACTACCCAAAATACGTGAGTTATCGTTTTAACCCCGAAACGACTTAACCTTAGTACCACCTTGTCTAGATCCCTTTTTGTCCTACGATATTTTGGTCATGGATTAGGCATGGGAAGGTCATCCAAAATCCAAACCTCAACTTTCTCGATTCCTTGAGTAAGTCCCAATTACCAGTGTGGCCACACATTCCTTGGACAGACTCATCGAGGGGCCCAGTTAAATATCTCCCATCTCCATGAGGGACAAAATTCCATCTAGGTCAACCACATTCCTCAGCACGACAATCAACCAAACCCGTACTCAGCCCTTATGGCTACCCTCTCACGGGCAACGTTAGACTAAGCCAAAGTTTGACAACTGCAATGCCGGAATAATCAAGACCTCAAGTCTAAGGGCATCGTGACAGGTGTACAGGAGAGACCAGCTAATGACTGAAACCCATGCAGAACTCTCCGGGTCGGTCCAGCAATTTGTAACTCCTTACACAATTGCACCACGACTCTCGTCCCAGCATCTACTGCATGCATCTCTATGCACCGAGGTCAGGCTGGTCTTAGTTCATTTCAAGTTCCCACTTGAATGAGTGACCAGGGACAATTTAGATTAATTATCTCATAATTAATCACGAACTGTTATCATAGTAAACATGCTAATAATATGATAACCATTAATTTATCTCTATAAATTAATTAATATGTTCACAACATATTTATAAAATGATTGGCCCTAGGGCACAATCTCCATCAAACTCCCACTTGCACTAGGTACAATCATTAATCAAACTGTTCCTACTCCTAGGAACATCCATTATTGTGTCTAATTCCCACTTTTGACATTACATGATACTCATGTAAGACCTGTGCTGGGGTTTCGGAAGAGGACTGGCAAAATATCCTCGACTGCTACCTTTCATGTCTTAATATCACCATCTCCAGGTGATCATGTCCTAGTATATCACTGTCGGAATATCAGTGGGGAACCCCTTCCCGCTTAGGTGTCTTCCTGTCTCTACAGGGTGACTACCAAGCATACTTCAGACACTAGTTTTACAGTCTGCGTCTCCACGCGACTAACCCATTCTTGTAGAATCAGTAATCGTGCTCCGCTTGGAACCATTCCAACTCACGATGCCTACTGTTCAGGGAATACATATTTCAGTACTGCGATTCAAATCAATCTTGGTTGGTTTGTAATGGGCACCTGTGTAACGACTTACACATCAATTCCTCCAAAAACCAAGAATTTATCCTTAGTGCTTCTCAAGTACATAAGGATCTTTATGACAGCTTCCCAGTGATCCTCAACAGGGTCACAGCTCATCATACTTAGGGCAAATGACATATTGAGTATAGCACAACATGATGGATCCTACTGCCGAGGCGTGAAGGATGCCGCTCATGTGTGCTTGCTCATCAAGTGTTTCAGGAGACACTGATTCTCGCATAGAACCAATCCTTGATTCATCGACATGAACCCCTTCTTGAAATCTCGCATACTGAACCCCTTCAGTATCTTATCCAAGAACGTACTTTTGACTCAATTTAAGAAGCCCCCTGAGAACTATCTCCATAGATCTTAGCTTCTTTTATTTCCTTCATTGAAAGTGATTTATCTGTATAAGATTCATAATATTCAAGATAGTAATGTTACTTTCAATTAGCCATATGTCCACGACATATAGCACCAAGAGTGCAATTGTGCTCCCACTAACCTTCTTGTAAACACAGGACCCATCAGGGTTTTGTAAGAAGCCAAACTCCTTTGGCGCCCTTATTAAAACAATGATAAAAGTTTCTCGATAGGTGGCGGGCTCACCACGCTCCTAGAGCAACACATCCCTGCTCTCAATGACCAAAGATCCCCATCTTTGAGATTGAGAACGTGTTCTATCAGAACTTCATTGTCCTTGTGTTTCAGAGGAGCTTCCACAACTCCTTGCGGATCTTCTCTAGTTTCCGTCTGTGCCTCTGAAGTGTATTGTGGATCTTGAACTCCTTCAAGATTCATCTTACTCCCATTGTTTCTTTTGGAAACAAAGAACCCTTTTCTAAAAGGTATCCACCTCTGACTACAAACCCTTTGTTGTCAGATAGGTAGTAGACTCGATACCCCTTTCGTTTCCTTAGGGTATCCCACAAATATACACTTGAGGGTTTTTGGAAGACAGTTTATTGTTGGCCTATGGCTTAACTTTAACTTTATGTCCCCAAATCTTGAGACAAGACACTGTGGGACTCTTCCCATTCCATATCTCATATGGTGTCTCCTAGACGAAATGGTTAAGTGTGAAGTCAGCAGCTTCTAGAGCACACCCCCTTTAAAGGAAAGCGGAAGATCAAATCATCATAGATCGAACCATATCTAATAGGGTTTGATACTTCTTCTCAAAACACCAACCACTATGGGGTTTCAGGAAGAGCAAGTTGTGAGACTATCTCACAGCTCCTAATAATGATTCAACAAAGTCTTGACACAAATCCTTGTTCCCTCGATCGAATCGAGTAACTTGATTTTCTTGTCAAGTTAGTTCTCTACTTTGCTTTGAAATCTCTATTTCAAAAGACCCTACTTGTGTTTCAAAAGGTAGCCGTAGATCTAACCTTTTGAAGCAGTTAGTAAGAGTAACTACTTTCAGCTTGGGTACTTACGGGTCCACTTACATCAACTATGTATGATCCCCATTAAGTCAGACATTCTATTGTTGGGAAATCCCGGGGCAAAACACGCAGCGGAAGCAAAAAGTATAAACAAAAAAAAATTGCGCTCCTCAGGAATTTCCCACCCTGAGATCCGCTAGTTGAATTTAAAACCAGATACGAAAAGTGTTATACCTCAAGCTTTCAATCGGATGGTTGAACTTGGCGAGTTTGAGAAGTCCGTTTGCAACGTCCTTCCTCTGCCGGTGATCCACACAAACAGTTTCCCGAACACAAGGTGCTAGCCTTCTGTCTCTTTCTCCAAAGAAACAAGGGATCAAATCTACAGTTGTTGAACTCAAGAACTCCTTCTTTGAATTCAGAGCTAGGTGGCGCAACAGAGCTGAAGACAGCAAAAAAACTCCTTTTGTTCTTCTTCTCTCAAAGACCCTAAATGCCAATCGACTTTTTCTCTCTAACTCTTTAGGAGAAAAGTCGAACTTCTCTCTCTACAAGGAGGAAGGCGAGTTTCTCTCTCTCTCAACAAGGAGGAAGATGATTGCTAAATGAATTAGGGTTTCACACTTGTTGTGTAATGGGCTAGGCGACTTTTAGGCTATATAATTACCAAAATTATGGTAATTTTATAAATATAAAATCATGATATTACACTAATATCATATTTTAAGAATTGAATATCTAATTAAAATATTACCATAATATTTTAATTCAAATTCAATTTGCTATCTCAGAGAATCAAATGGAAGATCAAATCTCCCAATGGGACCCACCTTGAGATAGGCGCCTAACACCTTCAATTTTAAGGGAATTTTATAAATCAAGAATAACTCCTAAAATTAGGAAGTCATAACCAACTTATTTTATCCCAATGTTTTTGAAATAAAATATTACCATAATATCTTTAATTCAAATTTTGAATCTTGAATTTAAATTCTTTATTGAATTAAAATATTACCCCAATATCTTAATTCAAATCTTGAATTTCAAATTCAAAATGAAACTCATGATTTAAATTAATAAAACATTTTTATTAATTAAATCTCCTTAAAAAGAGGCGCCACCCTCTATGTTAATATTGGGAATTTATAAATCAATAATCTCCTAACTTTTAGGAAACTTATTTGATTTATTATTCTTAATATTTTAATTGTAAATAATTAATCCCTATTAATCATTTAACAATTATTTAAACTGTAGAAAATTTAAGACAAGACATAATGTCCCAGACATTTCCTCTGTGTCTTAAATTAGGCCACCGGAGTGACCCACGAATTACCCTAATTCGTGTCCCTTATAAAGGGTGTTCTAATCCTGCTCGTGTGTGACCTAGCAGGCCCCACGTGAAGTTGGCAGCAGGTCATCCCCATGACCTACAAGTCGTGAGCGGACTCTAGCAAGCCATCACGACTACCCAAAACACGTCAGTAATCATTGTTACCAAAACCGATTTAACCTTAGTACCACCTTGTCAAAGACCCTATTGTCACACGATATCTTGGTCATGGATTAGGCACAGGAAAGTCATCCATAATCCAAACCTCAACTTTCTCGATTCCCTGAGTAAGTCCCAAAACCCAGCGTGGCCACGCATTTTCTTGGACAGACTCATCGAGGGCGCCAGTTAGATATCTCTCATTTAACGAGGGACAAAATCCCATCTTGGCCAATCCACATTCCTCAGCACGACAATCAACCAAACCAGTACTTAGCCCTTATGGATACCCTGCTACGGGCAACCTTAGACTAAGCCAAAGTCTGACAACTGCAACGCCAGAATAATGATGACCTCAGGTCTAAGGCGTCGTGACAGGCGTACAGGAGAGGCAAGCTGATGACTAAACCCATGCAGCAACTCGTAACCCCTTACGTAATTGCACCATGACTCTCGTACCAGCATCTAGTGCATGCATCTCTATGCACCGAGGTCATGCTGGTCTTAGTTCATTTCAAGTTCCCACTTGAATGAGCGACCAGGGACAGTTTAGATTAATTATCTCATAATTAATCACAGACTGTTATCATAGTAAACATGCTAATAATATGATAACCATTAATTTATCTCCATAAATTAATTAATATGTTCACAACATATTTATAAAATGATTGGCCCTAGGGCACAATCTCCAACAGACTCCCACTTGCACTAGGTACAATCATTAATCCAACTGTTCCTACTCCAGGAACATCCATTAATGTGTCTAATCTCCATCTGACATTACATGACTCTTCATGTAAGACCTGTGTTGGGGTCTCGTATGACATTATCATAAGAGGATCGGCAACATCATCCTCGTCTGCTACCTTATCATATCTTGATATCACCATCTCTAGGTGATCATGTCTGAGTGCATATATATATATTTATCACTGTCGGAACATCAGTGGGGATCCAATCCCATTTGTTGTCTTCCTGTCTCCACAGGGTGACCACCAATCACACCTCAGACACTAGTTTTACGGTCTGTGTCTCCACGCGACCAACCCTTTGTTGTAGAATCAGCAATCGTGCTCCGCTAGGAAACTCTTTCCAACTCACGATGCTACCGTTCAGGAGAAACACGTATGCATAATGCGACTTAGATACATCTTGGTAGGTTTTGGAAAACGGGCACCTGTGTAACCCCTTACAAAATAAATCCACCATATGTTGGGAATTGAAGGCGCCTAACACAGCGGAAGCAAATGTAAAATAAAATAAAACACGTCAGGTCCTAAAATTCCCGAACGGATCCGCTAGTAAAATTTAAAACTTTTAAGATAGTGGTATACCTCACGAGTTTCAATCGATTGCTTGAACAAGGCGTGTCCAAGGAGCCCACTCCCAGCGTTCTCCTTCTGCCAGTAATCCACACGAACAGTTTCTTCGGGCACCAAGGTGCTAGCCTTCAGTTCTTTTCTCCAAAAGAACTAGGGACCAATCTACAGTGTATTTGAACTCAAGAACTCCTTCTTGATTCAAACTCCAAAAGTGGCGCATGAGAAGAAACCCCAAACAAGAAATCCTTCTTGCCTTTTCTTCTCTCAGAAACCCTAATTTGGTAACCTCAAGT
The DNA here is from genome assembly GCA_003254925.1 of Chamaecrista fasciculata. Taxonomy (NCBI): domain Eukaryota; kingdom Viridiplantae; phylum Streptophyta; class Magnoliopsida; order Fabales; family Fabaceae; genus Chamaecrista; species Chamaecrista fasciculata. The sequence goes on from QANZ01043538.1 coordinate 147,536, forward strand.
CGATTTTCCTAACTCTTAGGTAAAGTCGACTTTTTCCTTCTCAACTCTTGAGAACCAAATTTTCTTCACTTGGAAGAACTAGGGTTTTGTTTCAAGATGGCGATTTTCTCTCTTCACAACTCTTGGAAGAAAACCAGAAACTCACCAAAATGAATTGTGTTTTTGTGCTAGGCGCCTAGCCCTAGCTTATATAATTATTTTTAGAGCATTATTATAATTCTAAATTATAATAATAATGGCTTCATGACTTGAATTTTAATTTATAATATTACCATAATATTAAATTTAAATTCAAATCGTAATCTTAGAGAATCAA
>QANZ01043546.1:0-57642 GCA_003254925.1 Chamaecrista fasciculata
TTGTTGTCGATTTTTGTTCCTTATGTTTTATTCCAAAAAAAAAAGTCTATTCTGCTCTGTTTAGATATTTTTTGCCATTTGGAAAATATTAGATTTTTTTGGGGCTCAAATTAAACTAGTAAATCTGGTTTCATTTTTCTTGTGATATTTAACTTGTAAATTCTCAAATTTTATAGGTATCCTTACATCTATAACCGTGATGGCACGGAGCTTCACTGCCTAAAGGTTGGTATATTGTGTTTATAATATGTTGACACTTGATCTTGTCAGCATTTTGCTACATTTTTGCATATTGCAGATCCTATTTTGAATATTATAGCTTGACTACTATTTCTGATTTTGTGCTATCTAGAGGCATTTTACCTGATATAACACAACAATGTGCTGTTTTGAACTAGGCTGGTAGTTAATTGGCTGAAAATGGCTATGAATTTACTTGTGGGATGCATCTTGAGATGGATCTGATTTTTATTTTTTGGGGGGGAATTTCAGGAACATGGTGCTGTGTTAAGACTTCAGTTTCTAAAAAACCACTTTCTCTTGGCTTCAATAAACAAATTTGGGCAGCTTCATTATCAGGATGTTACTACTGGTACCATGGTTGGTAATTATCGAACTGGCTTAGGCCGTACTAGTGTGATGCAAGTGAACTCCTTCAACGGGGTTGTTGCTTTGGGTCATTCTGGTGGTACAGTGACAATGTGGAAGCCTACAAGCTCTGCTCCTCTTGTGAAGATGCTGTGTCATCATGGTCCTCTCTCGGCTCTAGCAATTCACTCAAATGGCCACTTAATGGCCACAGCTGGGAAGGACAAAAAGGTCAAGCTTTGGGACTTGAGGAAATTTGAGGTTCTCCAGACGCTTCCCGGCCATGCCAACACCTTGGATTTTAGTCAGAAGGGCTTACTTGCTTGTGGTACTGGCTCTTCTATACAGGTTCTGAGAGATACTTCCGAATCGCAGAAGTATTCTAGGTATATGACTCATTCCATGGTTAAAGGTTACCAGATAGGAAAGTTAGTATTTCGACCATATGAAGATGTTCTGGGCATAGGACACTCCATGGGTTGGTCCAGTATTCTTATTCCAGGATCAGGGGAGCCTAACTTTGATTCATGGGTGGCCAATCCATTTGAAACATCTAAACAGAGGAGAGAGAAGGAAATTCGTTCTCTTCTTGATAAGCTGCCTCCCGAGACAATCATGTTGGATCCAAGCAAAATTGGTACGGTGAAACCATCAAACAAAAAGAAGCCGTCGAAGAAGGAGAGAGAGGATGAAATGGAAGAAGCCATTGAAGCTGTGAAGGACATGAAAATGAAGAAGAAGACAAAAGGTAGAAATAAGCCAAGCAAGAAGATGAAGAAAAAGAAGGAAGCACTAGACAAAGTGAAGAGGCCTTTCTTGGAGCAAAAAATTAAGGAGGAAGAAATATCCAGAAAACGGCAGAAAATTAGTGAGGAGGTTGATTTACCAAAGTCTTTAGAGCGGTTTGTTAGAAAAGCATCATCATGATCATGTTTCCTAGATTTTGACAGTGTTTCATAATCGTATTATATTTACATGTTCCATACTTTCATTTAATATGATTCGATGCCTTTCAGGTATGATGAATCTCCAAAAAATTGTTCTATTTTTGTTTTTTTGGCTTCCCCATGTATTTGAGATTTAAGGCCTGGAGAGGGATAATAGAGTGAGATGGGAAAGGGTAGTAATTGAATCTTAAGAAGTGATGTTTATTTTGGTGTTTGAGCCCCTATTTCATGGGCGATTTTGCTATAGAGTTGCATGTCCTTAATGAAATCCACATTTAATCACCAAAATGACTTTTGTGTGTGTTGAAATCTCTCATCAGTCACAACAAGCCTTCATCTATCAAGAACTTCAAAACCCAAATGGAAAATCTGGAGATGTGCATGAAGGATCTTGAAGAAGCAGTTGAGAGAATCTCAAGGCAAATCATTAGAACTAGAGTTTCACTTCTCAACATCAACAACTAGTTAGAGAAAAATCTGTACCCAAAATCAAAATTTTCCCCTTGAATGTCTCATAATTGTACATAAAAGAAATTAGATCAAATATGTATCACCTGAAAATCAGATTATTGCACATAAAGTCTGAAATGCTAATACAATGTCTCTTACACAGGGACACTCCAACTCAAAATCTAATATTTTTCTTCAAAATTGCAACAATCACATCTATATTATCAAATATTATATATTTCTTCATCACAATAATGCTATATAAAATTGCCTCATTCAAATATAAATTCTTATCACATTATGCAGTTCATCTACTCCACGTGTGGTCAAATAATCATAAACATTATTATTAATTTCCTATTGGCTTGTCCTTATAAGTGAAGACAACCACCATCTTTGTACCAATTGATTGAACATGTGTGGGGAAATAAATTTTTTATGGATGATTTGATTCCATTTGAGTTGAGTGATTGAATCCCATGTGGGTTTTAATAGAAAAATATTCTTTTCAATTATCATCTTTTCAAATATTCTTTTCGTGTGGGTTTTATTGCTGACCATTTGCTTTGCTTTGATTGTCCCATTGGATCACTGATGAAGTACATTAAAGATTGTAATATGCTCACTGTGACTGCTTCAGCTTCTTTTAACATACTAAGCATATTATTTTCTTTATTGATGGACTCATTTTTCATTCCTCTAAAACTTCCCAAGGCCTTTTGAATTGCCTTATTCATCATCTTCCTAGAAGCCAGGTATTTTGTTGCCTCAATTGTGAATCCGAAATCTGCACCTCTTCTCCTGAGAATGATGGACTGAATTTCATTCACGCTTCCCTTTGATTGCAATATTTAGGGATACTAATGATATCCAAGAGTGTGAGAGACCCATCAAGAAGTTCATCACTGCATTCTCTTGTTAAGGCTTGTTTGGCTATTGACAATTGAAGCAACTTATCAGTGCAGTCATGCAAATCCTGCAAGCCACTGAGTTTGTCGCTTATTGAAGATTAAGAAGAAGAAGAAGCGAATTCAGAAGACTTCAATCTGTTTAGATGCTCCTCAAATTGTGACACAAGAGGATGATGTGCAGAAGGCAAGCTGTTGCAGCGAGTATGAAGAGAGCTCTTGGTGTTTGATTCAATGGCTGCCATTTTCTCTTCTTAGAAAACACAAGGCTAGAAGATCATGATGATGATGATGATTATGTGTATTATGTAATTTGTTCTTATTGAAGTTGCCATATTCTCCTTATATAGCAAAGGAAAAGGAGACAAGAAGAATATTTTCTTCTTTCTTTAATTATATGTTTCAAAGTGGACATGAAATGATATGTATATATATATATATATATTATTGTATTATCATGATAATGTTCTTAGAGATTTTCATTTCATTGTTTGGTGAGTGCTTCCCAAACACCAAACTTCACAACTGATTCCTCAGTTTTTGAGTGTGGGAATGACAAGAATGCATCAAAATTGGATTTTTTGTCTGTGGGAAGAGTTTCTTCTGTTTAAATACTGCCTATTGTACCAATTTGGCTTCCTAGTAGTTCCTACAGCTATGGATTTAGTGAAGCTTGTCTTGGTCGAGCGAAACAGCATCGTGTTGGGAAAAGACGATCTTGTGGAAGTGCGAATGAAGCGAGAGGTGATGAGCCGATCTCGTCGTCGGAGAGGGAGATGAGAAAGTGGCTTGTCGTGGATCTTGTCGAAGAGGGAGAGGGATGAGCCGATGTGAAAATCGAAGAAGAAGTGGGAGAGGAAGATTGAGATGTGAATGAGTGAATTTGGGAGATGAAGATTGAGATGTAGTGAGTGAATTTGGGAGAGGGCGATTGAGGATTAGGATAGGATTTTTAGGTTTGAGAAGAGAAGGTCGCATCTTGAAATTTGAAATTTGAAATTTAAAATTTAAAAGCAAAGCAGAGGCGGGCAATGACGATGAGAAAAGCATCCATCCATCCATCTATCCATTTATCCATCCATCCATCCATTTATCTTCCAATTTAATGTTCTGCTCCGCATACGTGTCCACAAATTCTGGCGAGTATCAACCTTTTGCATTTTCTCACTCGCGCTCTGCAATTGACACGCGTTTCCTTTTTTGTTTGATTGTAATGCGGAGCAGAACATTAAATTGGAGGATAAATGGATGCAATTGACACGCGTTTCCTTTTTTGTTATCAACCTTTTGCATTTTCTCACTCGCGCTCTGCAATTGACACACGTTTCCTTCTTTGTTTGATTGTAAAAAAAATAAACCCGTAGATCATTTAATTCTTTTAAAAATTAAATGGTGTATTTTGAAAAATTATCATCTTAATAATCTTTTAAAAATTATATTATTAATTTATCAATTTTAAATATCGATGTAATACGGTATCATCGGCAATGTTAGGATTTAGGAAAATCACAACGAATCATAAAAGATCTGAATCATTGTTCATGATTGAAGCAAGGCCCAATTTACTCGGATCACTATAAAACCTACCGTTTTGCTCTCATATTGCATTCTGCCCTAATCGTCAAGTCTCTGAGAGTGTGGTGCACAGGGATCCCCCCGCCTCCATTCGCCGTAAGTTTCCCACATCAATTTTAGTTATGCTTCGTGCGAATTCTTAGTCTTCGACAAAATAGGAGTCAAATTCTTGCTTTTCTAGTACTGTTTTCTGCTAAATCGTTAGATCTTAGTTACGTAGATATGGTATTTACTGATAGTATTGATATATCAAACACTTATGCTAACCTATTGTATGCATATTGCAGAAGCAAATCAATTATATCTTTATATATATATATCTGAGATGGCAGTCGCATTCCATAATGTTAACTCTGCATCTGGGTTGAAGAAGCTTGATGATTACTTTCTCTCCCGCAGTTATATCACTGGGTAAGTCGAATTTAGAAAGACGCTTGCGTCGGTCGGAGATGTATTTTCATTTTCGACAATTGGCGATGTTTTAGTCTCGTGATTTCGATTTGCGTTTGAGCTATTCGTAAGGCATTGAAGCAAGCAAGATCAGAGATGAACGATCAAGATCCTTTGCTAACAGAACCAAAGGGCGGTTCCGATGCGTCTCGTATTGGAGAAGTTAAGGAGTGGCTCGCCAAAACATTCGAAGCCGCCGGCAAACCTGTCCCTGAATTTGAATACACTCCTCGAAGTGTAGCTCATTTGCACAATTTGCTTACCCTCTCCAAGGCTAAAGACGAAGCTGCCCGTCTTGTCGCTCGTGATTTCCGTCAAAAGGTCGCAGAATACCGATCCCAAGGTAGGGTTTCTGCCATTGTGATGGCTTCTGTTCAACTTTGATCTCTACTGCTAGTTAAAGCACTTGCTGTTTGTGATCTCTATTTTGATATGGAAAAATTAGTGAGTCTGTTGATTTCGTTAAATTATAGGATTTTCTTTTATTAAAGGCGTTTTTTTAAAACAAAATTCTATTGATCCAGCTGCTAGGGTTAGAGAGATATTGGAGAGTGTAGGATTGGCGCAAGAGAGTTTGCCTTCAAATGTGGTTGCATCAGCCCAAGTTCTTGCGAATGTGGCTAATTTGTTGAATATAAGAGACACTGAACTAAGTAGGTAGGTTTTGCTATAACTTCTTATTGGTGAATTTGTTATTTGTTTTTCTGCATCAAAGTTTAAGCTGTGGAAGCTGTTTATATAGCTTTCTTGTAGCGTTGGCCGATATTTCCTTGAGGAAGACTGGTGTGGAGGAGAAAAGGTCTGAGGTACTGAAGGAGTCCAAGATTCTTCTTGATTTCACTAGAAAGGCTATAGCCAGGCTAACTTATTTAAAAAGGTATGAATATGTGCTTTTAAATTTAGCAAGTACCTTTTTGTGAAGACTGTATGTAGAAGCTTTTTCGTTAGATTTGAGATTTTTTTTGTGAAACACTTATGCAGAACGCTTGCCCAATTTGAAGATGAGGTAGCTCCATGTGAGGCTCAAATGGAAAATTGGAAAACAAACTTACAAGTAATGGCTGCAAAAGAAAGGCAGTACATGCAACAATGTGCTAATTACAAGGTTAAAATGCCCTTGCTTCATAATTTTAACCTTGAAATCAAGAAAAGTTTTTGGTAGCATGCATTATCATATTGTAACCTCTCCATTCATTTGCACTAATTTGTGTTATTGTTTCTAAATTGTAACCAATGCATTTTAAAATGTTTTTGAAGTTCCCTGTGATGCTCTGTGTTACTTCATAGCCGTTTTCCATTTTGGCTGTCTTATTGCACCTTAAGCTGACAAGGCAAAGATGAAAAAGTCATTTTACTTGGAACTAACCTTTTTCATTGTAGTAGTATATAGTGCAAAGCACATATTATTGTCTAAGTATTGTTAATTTGAGTCACTCTTCTATTACCTCTGTCCCAATTGCACATACTACTCTTATCTGACCTGGTGATAGGAGTTCCTTGTCTTCTTAAGTTTCTGTTAAAGCAGTTTGTTAGAATTCCATGACCTCCGCTTGCTTAGTATGCAGCAATTGGAGGCAGCATGTATCGTGTAGCCTAAACTTGGGAGTGCAACACTCTTAAGAAGATTGTAAATTTAGTAAATCAGGACTGTAAATTACCATTGAATTTTAACATTTTTCAAGTTATACTCAACAGTATTACACCATCACCTAGGTTGCAATGGTACATCTTATTGTTTTAAAAAATTCCATTTACTTTTTTTTCAGCATCTGTTCTCATACCCTGATAGGTTTATATTTCTTCATTTCCTATTCCTTTTATGAATTTACTGAAGAACTATTGATACAGGCAATACTCACTCGTGTGGGTTATAGTCCTGAGATTAGCCATGGAATTTTGGTTGAAACGGCGGAGCATAGAAAGGAGTTAGAGAAGAAAACTAAACCCATCCTTGATACTCTTAGGAGCTACCAAGACTTACCTCCGGTATGTCATATATGAGTTGCTTATAGTTCAGGCTTTAGAGGCCTTGTGTATTTTAGGTTTGTTTGTTGTAATCATATTTGTGTTGATGGGGATGTTGCAGGATAAAGCTTTGGCTGCCTTGGCAATTGAGGATAAGAAACGGCAGTATGCTGCTGCTGAGAAGTATCTTGAAGACGTATTACATTCGGCACTTGCCAGTACGGACTGATTTTTTCACATTTGTTTAATACTAATCTTCTTTGTCTTTTGTTGTTGAACTAGAGTGAAAAACTGAAAATGTATCTGTTAGGTTGTGATTTTCTAGTCAGTGAAAATATTTGTGTTTGTTTTGTCGACAAAAGTCACGTTTTGCTTGACCTGGCTAGGGAAACATCTGATTCGTTGTTGAGCGTGATTTTTAAAAAAATTATACAAATTTTTTTACACTTTAGTTATAAGTTTGTTTAAATCATAAGTTCTAAAGTGACATTCAAAAACTTCATATAAGAAATTTTAATATTTTATATAGGCTTAGTACTTTATTGTTATATTTTTCCCCCAAAGTTGAGCATTTTTGGCTTTTTGCGTAAAAAAAAGTTCTCTGGTTTCTACTTTCCCATCTAATTCTGGATTGTTTCATTCTCTATAATATTATAAAATATTATAAAATATATTTTAAATGATCTGTTTTGGATTATAGTTAAAAGAGAAGAGTAAAGAAATTATTTTGACAGATTCTTTTCCTTCTAGAGTAATGTTTAACTGAATCAGAACAGTCGGTCATCAACAAGTACAATTTTAGTCATTGATAAAAGTGTTTTTCCAGCTATTCTTCTGTTGTTTACTTATCAATAATTCAATAACATTTCTCATTAAAAATAAGTTTTCTTCAAAGATAATTTAAAAAAGAGTGGTATTAATAATTGAAATGCATGTTCTAAAATAATTTCCTTTTTTAAAGTGAACTTAGGATTATCTTCTTTATCATGTAGACTTGGATGTAGTGGTGAAAGTGTGTTACAAGATTGTTATTGTACAAGAAGTTATGTTTAGGGCAAAACACCATTTCGTGCCCCTAACGTTTGCGGTGATTTTCAGTTATGCCCCTAACGGTTCATTTGTGTCAGTTGTGCCCTCAATGTGAAACGTTAGTTTCAATTATGCCTCCAATTTCAATCATCCGCAAAAACAAACATCATTTTCGCACGATTTGAGCTCGATTTTGATCAGATTTCATATGGGTTTTAATCTTTGGACATTACAAACTTGATTCCTTGGATTAATTTCAAAGATTAAGTTTAAAATAGCCCCAAATCCGAAGAAAATCGAACCCAATGAACCCTAAAAAGGACCAAAACGAAATGTAGCAAAATGAAGCATTTTTCTCAAAATTTCCATGTGCAAAATGATCCTTAGGAGTCGAAAATGAGTACCCATATGAAATCTAATCAAAACCGAGCTCAAATCGTGCGAAAATGGTATTTTTTTTGTGGATGATTGAAATTGGGGGCATAATTGAAACTAACGTTTCACATTGGGGGCACAACTGACACAAATGAAACGTCAAGGGCATAACTGAAAATCACCGCAAACGTTAGGGGCACGAAAATGTGTTTTGCCTATGTTGGAGAAGTCGGAACTCACAAGTGCAAAACGTGGTTTGGTTAACATGGTCATTTATTTTTTTAACATCATTTTTATATTCTCTTTTAATAATTTCTAAAAATTCAAAAATGTAATTTTTTTTATGGCTATAATTGAAGTCTGAAAGAATAAGAGACATTTATAGACGGGAGGGGATCCTCTGCCGTACCGCACGGTGTGCGGTGTGGCAGAGGCCAATAGGGGAGCACCACGTGTGCAGGCGCGTCCACGTGGCACTCCCCTATTGGTCCCTGCCACACCGTGCGGTAAGGCAGAAGATCCGTAGCCATTTATAGACAAGATTCTACATGGATTGAATCGGGGTTAATTATTTTAATTAAAAGATTATTATTATTGTTTTTAGAAATTGTATTATTTAACCTATGTATTTATATTGAGTTAACAAATTAATTCATGAATAATTAAAATATATGATTTGATACANGAGGAGAGGGAAGGACAAAAGGTAAAAAAATTATGTTTGAAAGTTTTTATAGGGGAGAGTGGAGTGGATAAGGAGGGACACTTGGCACCCCAAAATTCATTTTTTGCTGGCACCCCAATTTGGGGTGCCAAGAAAAGAGTGGACAGTTTTATAATTTTTTAATGACAATTATATCCTTATACTAACCAAAATTAACATGTGTCCACTTCATTCCATTCAATTACTAATAACTTCCAAACAAGATTAACAAGTGTCCATTCCTTTCCTCATTAAAAACTCTCAAACAACATATCTACTCGGTTCATTAATATCCTCTCCTCTCTATTAGTGTCGATTAATATCATCTCCTCTCCATCCTCACTAAAACTCCCAAACATAGCCTAAAATCTGCCTCATTTTCATTCACAACTCTCATTTCCATTTTCCTCTTCAATCTTCATCCTTCGCCGCTCTCTTCCTTCATCCTCCGCCGTTCTCTTCGTCTGTGGCTGCCGTGGGTTCACCGTTCGTGGGTTCGTGGGTTTCGGCATTTCGTTTTCATCTTGTGTGAGAGAGATAGAGTGTGGTGTCTGCCCATTTGAAAACGAGGCCGAGAGAGACAGAATCGGGAGCGAATCGTGAGGAAAATCGCCGGCGAAATTTCAAAGGTTGAGGTCCGATTTGTGACGATTTTGTGCGATTTCTTTTTGTGTTGGGTTGTTGATTTCTTGTTTTTGTTGCTTCGAATCAGTTTCGAGCGTGTTTTTGTTGTTTTGCTTCATTGTTTTCTCCCTTTTCCGACGCCTTCGCCGATGAGAAGTGAAACAGGGACCTTTTTGTAAAAGAAAAAAAACAGTCAGGGCCGATTCGTATTTTGGGCAGGGACTCAGTTGGAAGCATATCTTGATAAAAGGGGAGAGTTCTGAATTAACAGAACTTCAAGGATCCTTTTGAAAATACAACCAGATTTCTGAATTATTTTTCTGAATATGTGAGATTAGTAATCTGAATTATTGGTCTGATTTGGTGTGAAATAGATTATTTGATTAGTCCAAAATGGATTATTGTTTGATTGATCTGGATTTTGAAATGAATTATTAGTGTATTTAATGAATATGTATATTTTAAAAAAAAATTAAGGTTGAACCAATGACCCGAGCCCTTTCCTGGTCAATTTCCGGTCCGGTATTTTGCACGGTAAAGATATATTGCGCCGTTTAGCCAATACAAAAACTACACCTGAGTGAGCTAGACTCGAACTTGAGTCCAGAGAGTGCTGCAATCGTTTGTGAAGTTAAAACCCGCTTGCGTGAATCAATTGGGAAGGTGAAGCAGAGTCGCCGAACCGAAGAATCGCCTCACGCTTGTTTGACGAAAATGGAGATTCTTCCGATTCCGATAGATACATACAATGTAGGTTTCATCGGAGCCGGGAAGATGGCCGAGAGTATTGCCAGAGGAGCCGTCCGATCTGGTGTTTTGCCTCCTTCTCGTATTCGCACTGCTGTTCACTCCAATCCTGCTCGCCGTGTTGCCTTCGAGTCCTTTGGTGTCAATGTTCTCTCCGCCAATCGAGATGTAAATCTTTTTTTCCGCCGCCTTTTCTAGCCTATTCCGCCAACTTTGCGTTTACTTGCTTCTGCTTCTCTTCTTTTCTCTATTGAATTACGCCGTCTCTCCATTTTTGATCGCAGGTGGTTGAACGAAGTGACGTCATCATTTTCTCTGTGAAACCTCAAGTAGGTATGACCCTTGTTTACGCAGTTTGGCTCTTCATAAAGATTCGGTGATATTGTTTGTGTCTGAAATTTCATATGTTTTGAGGTATTTATCCACTCTATTTCCATTTTTTTTCTTCAGTGAAAGACGTGGTATTGCAGTTAAAGCCTCTTCTTACAACGAAGAAGCTTCTGGTTTCAGTTGCTGCTGGAGTGAGACTGAAAGATCTTCAGGTTCCAGAATTCGGAAATTTCCTTGTTTTTGCAAATACACCTCTCGTTTTTCCCTTTTGGTGGTAACATTAATATGTTAATGGAAGTAAATAAAGATTGGCAGTGTTGTGCTCATATTGTTATGATTATATAATCTCCTACTATTAGTCCTTTGTCATATCAGGCCCCCAAAAAAAATCCTTTGTTGTTGGATAAATTTTCTGTGGCTTTGATATGAATATATCTAAAAACAATGTTTAATATTCTGAACGCCTCCTTAGAAATTTTAATTTTTTGTACATATATGCTTCATTGAAGTAGTTGTTCCACAAAATTGTAGGAATGGGCCGGGCACAGCCGATTTATAAGGGTAATGCCTAATACTCCCGCTGCTGTGGGCGAGGCAGCATCAGGTATTCTGCATATTTCATTCTTCATTAGCTAATCATGTTCTGTTCTCTACTTGCATACTTTAGGCAGAGTCTGGACATCTAGTGCTTTAATTTATAGCATACAACTTCGTAAATCTAGCTCTAGTTGTTTTAATCCACATTCCTTGGTTTGTAGGAATGCTTTGATACACTCCATGGAATATTTATCTACCCCCTGTTGGGTTGAAAAAATAAAAAAACTGCCCTCGGAATCTTCACTGGTTTCAATATGGTTGTATTTTTACATTCTTCTCTTTTGGCTCTTTAGAAAATTGTGAACATTAAAGGGAGGTGTTTATGTAAAATTTTGCAATGAGACTACTAGATCCCAGTTAGGCAAAGTAGTAGCTAAATAATTCAATTAGACAAAAGTAATTACTCTTGTATTTTATTAAATTGAGCATGATTAACCACAGCAGTTTGTTATAGTTGGAGATTTCAGTCTTTTTCACAGTTGAAAAGGGTGGGGAGAAGAAAACTCCAGATGTGTCTTATCAATATGAAGCCTATTAAAAAAATAAAAAGGATTACATTGAACTTGATACTTGTTTGATATGTAGACTTAGTAGAGTTTAATCTTGTGATCACCATCATAGTTTAACTTAAATTACCACAGTTATGAGCTTGGGGGCAGCTGCAACAGAAGAAGATGGAAATCTTATTTCGAAATTATTTGGATCAATTGGCAAAATATGGAAAGCTGATGATAAGTATTTTGATGCAATAACTGGCTTAAGGTATGTTCGTTTCATCATCCAGAATAGGATTGGGTAATGTATAAGGATAAATATCTTAAAAATCACAAGAACATCTGTAGATTTCTTACTTTGTTATACTCCAATGGCCCCCAAATTATAGTTGTATTAACTTACTGGTTATACACCTATATACTCCTACGAATATACTATATAGTTGTATTAACTTCTATTTTTATTTTGCCTAAATTTTTCAGTGGCAGTGGTCCAGCTTATATTTATTTAGCAATAGAGGCTCTAGCAGATGGTGGAGTAGCTGCAGGTCTTCCAAGAGACCTTGCACTGAGTCTAGCTTCTCAGACAGTAAGTGAATTTATCTGCTATTTCTTGATCAATTAACAAATGAAATATACCAACAAGTGGTTGGTCCAAGTGGTAAGCGACTTGGTACCGCTTAAGCAAGGTCCCGTGTTCGAGTCCTTGTGAATGCAGTTTCCCTTGTTGGGAGACTCACCCACCATAGCCAGGTGTGCGACCCGGGTCGAGTCCGGATTTGTCGAGGAGTGGCCTCAGATACCGGGCATGCAACTAAAAAAAAAATTAACAAATGAAATATCATATTCAGATAAAAGTTGCTCTCTCTATCACTTATTGTTTCAGAAGTCTTCCAAGAGAAACAAAAAACAAAGGGAAGATAAAAGGGAAGGAAGACCGGAACTCATGTTATATATGTTTTGAAAACAGTAATCTTAACTAATGGCAGAGTACTATTATAGCATTTTTCTTAAGCAAGCTAAATGCAGGATCCCGAAGAAGGAACCCGAATCATGAATTCAAATAGTTTAGAAAAAACACCAGCTATGGTGCTATAGTCTTGAATCAACTTCCTGGACAACTATTTTTCTTTTATGTTTCAAATTTGAAATATAATGAGAATGGTGCTTGAAACCATATATACTTTGCTGTTACAACTTGTCAGTTTCTGCCTTACCATAGGGTATGCCATTATTTTTCACCTACAGATTTTCAAGAAAAAAGGCTTCTTTATTTTGTAATACTTGCTAATTAAGTTTTGCTTCTTGTTTCATTTTGTCTTTGCTGCTAATGTTATTTTTAGTATTTACCACTCCCAATTTCCATCAGCGAGGTTATCCAAGTAATAAACCAAATCAATTTAAGATTATGACAGCCAAGAGAAATGCTTGCCTTAACCATTTTGACTGAGGTCTGTAATTTGTTTTTAGAGCTCGTAGGCATTCATTCCACAATAAAGCTACGGATAGAGTGGTTGTGGTTGCATTTGGTAGATATATCATATATGATCCTGCTTGAAAGGGAGGCAAAGGTTGTTGTTATTGTTGTTTTATAACTTTTATTCCTTTTTGGTGTGTCTCAGGTATTAGGAGCAGCGTCAATGGCAACTAATTCCGGGAAGCATCCAGGTCAACTCAAAGATGATGTTACTTCACCTGGTGGTACTACAATTGCGGGGATTCATGAGTTGGAGAAAGGTGGCTTTCGCGGAATACTCATGAATGCTGTTGTTGCCGCTGCTAAACGTAGCCGAGAGCTTTCCTAGACTCTTTTTGCATTCTTTTTTAATTAATGTTACAGCTAGTTTCAGTGAACTCGTCTAGTCAAGGTAGCTATAAACTCTACGTGGTATGTTTTGAGCATCACACAATAGTTGATTAGGTTTTTGTTATTCAATCTAGAATTTCACTCTTTTAGTCAGTTCGCAGCGCACTTGAATTTTGATGTGATGCCAAAATAAATGATAATAATAATAATAATAAAAAAGGATCTTGGTTGTTGAATTGCACATTTGCACCAGAGATTATTTTGTTGGTAACAAGTTGAGTATATTCAGTGAGTGTTTGGACTTTGGACTTTAAGCTGGTATTGTAAAGTTAATATTGATGTTTAAATGTTTTGGTCAAATTTACTTTTAAAGTATTATTTGACTTTGTTTGTTAACGGTCCTAATTTGACAGAGAAAGAGATTATTAAGAGTAATTTACAACTTTGATTTTGTTGTATTCAGATTTGAAACGAGAGAGATATGACTGAATTCATGAAACAATTGACTTATTTTTAAATCTAATTTCATATTTGATTTGACTTTATTTGTCGATGACTCCAACTGGGCAAATAAATAACTCGTCAAATTTAATTTGTAGCTTTTATTTCATCACACTTAGCTTAGAAACGAGAGAGAGATATGTTTACATTTATTAATTAGGGATCAATTATAAAACTTTTATAAAATATTAAGGACCAAAATGGAAGTTAAGGTAGACATTAAGGACTAAAATAGGTTTTTGGCCTTTGAGAATATATTATAATTAAATAAAAATTATTAAATAATAAATTAAAGTAATAATTTTATCCTTAAAAAAATTATTGAATTGATAATTCAATCTTTAAAAGAATAAAATATATAATTTAACGTCTAAAAAATATTTATTAATTTTTTAATAGACTAACGAGTATTATTTGAACTTTTTAAAAATTAATGAAAATATTAGTTAAATTTTATTTGCTAATGATTTTATTTGAGTAAAAAAATTCTTTAAAAATTAATACATAATTTTAAGTTCTTCACATTTAAACTTTTTTTTTTTTGTTTTTGGCCATTTCTTCACATTTAAACTTAAATTGAGAGATAGTCATATTCATTATTTTTTAGATTAATTTGAAAATTTATAAAAATATATATAAAATCAATTCTATAACAAATAAAATATAAACAACTAATTGAAATCGATCTTATAGATAAAGGATACTTAAAACGCATTTCCGTAAGATTAGATAGAATAAGAAACAGAATTTAGAATTGGTTGAGAAGGAAGGAAAGGCTGCGAAAGCGATGAGTGGGAGTAGCTCAAGGGATGAATTCTCAGTTTTGGTTTTGGCATCAGATTTAGGTATCGATGCCCGTCCTTTTTTGACGCCTCAGATCGATGAACAACACCAAGACACCTGGCATGACTGTGCTCAGTACCTCTCTTCCGACGAAGACTTCTCCGATCTCGATCTCTTGCACTTCTTAACTCTTCAAGGCTCTGACAAGCACGCCACTCGTATTCTCCGTATTGTTGGCAAGTACTATCCTGGTAAGTGCTAACCAATTTTACCCCCAATTACCTTTTTTCTGATGATTACTATGTTGTTCGTTGGGGTTTGGAAAGTGAGACAGAATGAAAGGGAGTAGAGGGGTTAGTGTAACTATGATTATAGGTCACACCAGATTCTGCTAAGGGTATGGTATTTTTTATAATTAAGATGGGAAGGAGAGCAGAGTGATTAGAGGAGAAGGGAAGGAAGGGAAATGGAAGGTTTACCCTCTATATCCTATATCTTCTAAACCAGTGATTGGGCTTTAAAAAACAAGATCTGTTGTTAAGTCCAGTAGGGAATTGGTATTTCTTTTGGCATCTTAAGTGGATGTGGAAGTGCTTTTCTTTTTCCTTTTTTCTACGCAAATTACTTCCTGTGAGTATTTATTCTGTTAGAGAAAGATGAAAAAATTTTGTTATAATGTAATCAATATATGAAATACTCTTTACGAGTAGACCATATGAAAGCTTACGAAAATTGTTATTCAATCTGTTCGAATCGTAACTTTTAAGTTTCTCATGTTTATATCTAATTTACCTTATCATTTTCAACTTCTCACTTGCTCTATTGTATTAAGCTGCGGTGAAATGTTAGTTAAGATTTGATTGCTGTTTTGCTTGTCAGTTGTGTTTTTCATTGTGTTAGAATGTTGAATGTATTCATTGCACTTTAGGGTTTTTATTTTTCAGTACGAGATTTTTTTCTATACTGATCATCAATTCTGTGATAACCCTCATCATTTTACTTCAAGTTTGCTCTTTTTCGTAAGTTTGCTCATTTTACTTCAAGATATATTTAAGTTAGAATAGATGCATCCATGATCCATCACTTCTTTAACAGATAATTCAATTTAGTATATTGCTTCTCTGATTTCCAATTTCTACTTTCTTAGTCATCGTTACTATTTCTGGGGTTACACTTTCCTGGATTGTTCTTTTACTTTTAGGTGTAGTGCTTGGGACAAATAAAATTAGAAGACAAGTCTCAAAGAAGAGAGGAAGAAAAGAAATTCCTAACGTTCTGCTTTTAATTTAGGAGCTGTGAGAGTTACTTATACCTTGTTTTGATACCTGCTCTCAAATGATTTTGCAGCAACAATTGTGAGTGCAGATAGACTGAAGAAGTACGTTTTCCACAAAATATGTAGTGAGTTGCCAGATGGGCCTTTTTGCATTGTTTACATGCACAGTACAGTTCAAAAGGACGATAACTCACCAGGCCTAACAATCTTGAGGTGGATTTATGAGGAAATGCCCAATGAAATCAAGGACAGACTTCAAACTGTGTATTTCGTTCACCCTGGGCTTCGTTCAAGACTTGTTATTGCTACTCTTGGCCGATTCTTTTTAAGTGGAGGGTAAGTTGTTTGCTTCTCTCTTTAGAAAAATGTGGATCTTGAAAAGCACATAACTGGATTTAATTGAAGATGTGACTATTTGAGTTGGAATCATCTTGTAGCAACTGTAATTGATATGAAGCCTTGCACTGACAGTTATTAATGGTATTTTCTTACCCAGTATTGAGTGTTTCCATTTTTTCTTCTTTTTTAAGATTATATTGGAAGATCAAGTATGTGAGCCGCCTTCAGTACCTTTGGGATGACATAAAGAAAGGAGAGATAGAAATACCTGAATTTGTGAAAAGCCATGATGATGTGCTGGAGCATAGACCGCTTACAGATTATGGCATTGAACCAGACCCCCTTCACATGACTGAGATGCCTACAACTGCATACTCATTTTCCAAGTACGAGGGTAGATGGGCCGCAAGGGATTATGGATCCTAGTATGGTTATATATATATATATATATATAGTTGACTCAATCGCATGAAGCCCTTAAACTTTGTAAATATTTGTTTTTATATTGTATTTCATATGCTGCTCTGCGAGTTTCTTTGTATCAGTTAACTTCAGTATTTTAGTACTGTCTACCGAAAATTATTATATGAATTTGAAAGTTCAATTGTTTTACTATACATACTTGAATACCAGCTCTATAGCCATATTACGTACCCTGTTACACTTGTAGAATGTTCAACAATATCTATACAAAGCTTCATATTGAGGTAAGAATTAGTTCCAAAACTTCAAATTTACCAGAACTTAATGTTCTCAATGAAACCGAAGTGGACACTTTGTTTTAGTTGCCGTGGAGTGAATTTTCCCGTTGGTCGGTGCTATGAGTTGTTAGAAATCTCTTTAGACAACTTAGTTCTGTCAGCAATAAGTTGTATTTTGTCTTAATGAATGCTTTTATTTCGGGGTTTGATTTCAGTAACATTTTGACTTTTAATAATTTTCCTCTCTTGTACCAAAAGATTATTCCTAAGCGATATCACAATATACGATACCGAAGAAGATGAAACTTCAAAGCACCTTTGGACTAAATAAGAAAGTCATGATTTGACCTCATGATGAATGGTTTTCTTTTCTGGGACAAAAAAAAATCTTTGACATTTAATCCTTAGATAACCTTTTTGGTTGCATGCCTGATATGACCCGTGTAACTGTGTCATCTGGAAATCCTCCCAAATGTTGAACATCCACATTTTTATGTTGGCTGAAACATATGCACAGAATCGGAGGTGCCAAGAAGAGATCGATGGGTTGCATTGAGTCGAAGAACAAAAATCAAGGTCACTATTTGTAAACCATTCTTCCTTTGAACTGTTCATATTTATTACTGTTTCCTCACAAGCTTTTTCTCACCTTTACAAATATTTATAAGATTTTTTGTAGTTCTGTCATACTTCAGGCATCATTATGAGTTGCACACCAAATATACGTGCCCACAATGTGAACAACATTGAGACTAGTGGACTAGAGATGAGAGAAACGCTTCCTCACACTGGGATGGAAGAGCTTGATGATGCAGAGGATGAAAACGCCATTTCAGAGAATGAATCGTTTTATTCAGCAGAAGATTCTGTATCAGAGAAGGAAGAGCTTACTTTAGAGGAATCTGAAACAGACGGAGGAGCCCTCAAACGTTGTTCTTGAATTGATCATGTTGACATATCACAGCTCATGCAAATCTGGGAAATGTTCTTGGAATATTGAATTTACAGGCCTGGAGAAAAAGGATTTACAGTTACTGATATGAATATGATTGTTTGTAAGTTGTAATGTTCTGGCTTTGTGGTCCTTGAAGGTTGTTGGTCATTCCGTAGCATGTTTTGCTTAATTTTTAGGTAAATTGTAGCTCTGTCCCACAGAAAGAAAAAAAAGTATATTATAGATTTATATAATTCTAATTTATCAAATATTATTATTGTTAACACAATTTGAACATCCATGCTTACTCATCAAATTATAATTAAAAGAACATGAAAATTAGATAGACAACTCATTTTGTATTTAATTATGCCACCAACTGATTGATTGGGGCATTGTTTGAGCATAACGTACAATAATATACATTTTACTAAGAAACGAGTTGAGAGGTAATTCTGCATACAAAAGTTGAGAGGTCAGATCGAGATATAATAAGAAAAAGAACAAAGAAAAAAAGAGAGTAATTATCAAATAAAATAGGTCAAAGTGCAAATTTGGTCTCATATCTTTTGCTCGGTTCCTAATTTGGTCCCATAGATTTGGGTCAAGTCCCAATTTGGTCCAATATTTCTTTTGTTGCATATTTACTTTTATATCTTTAGGCCAATTGCAGAATTGGTCATATATCTTTGAGTCAGGTGTTAAATTGGTTATATATCTTTACAGAATGATCAACTAATAATTGATCATTTCTCAAAGATATGAGATCAATTCTGTAACATGACTAAAAGATATAGGACCAAAAATGATATGAGACCAAATTGAGACCTTTTGGAAAGATATAGGACCAAAAGTACAATAAAAAAAGATACAGGATCAAAATGGAAACTAAACAAAATCTATGAGACCAAATTTGCATTTTAACTAATAAAATAATTATCCATCTGCGAGGCCATTTTAGTTTCTTGCAAAGGAGCTTGAACCACTGATAAACCTGTAAGAGAAAATCTCAAGAAGACACAGTGCTAGGTGTGAAGATGCTGGGAGGATTCGGTGTGAGACGTTCCCTTCAGCATCATCTTCATCGTCACTACCACTCTTCCATTTCACATTCCCATCTTCTTAGAAGTCTAACGTCAACCACCACAACAACCACAATCACCACCTCCCAAAATCTCGCTCGCCAATTTTCCAGTGCTTCCTCTTCGTCTCCATCTTCCTCCGATGCAGAACTCCGCAAGTATATGGGCTATGCCGCACTTCTTCTCTTCTGTGGCGCCGCCACTTACTACTCTTTCCCCTTTCCCGAGAATGCTAAGCACAAAAAGGCACAGATCTTTCGCTACGCTCCTTTGCCTGAAGATCTTCACACAATCTCCAATTGGAGTGGAACTCACCAGGTTGAGACCCGAAATTTCCACCAGCCGGAGAGTCTCGAGGAGTTGGAGAAGGTGGTGAAGGAGGCACATGATAGAAAGACCCGAATTCGGCCAGTCGGGTCGGGTCTCTCACCCAACGGGATTGGTCTGTCAAGGGCTGGGATGGTGAATTTGGCTCTGATGGATCAAATTTTGGAAGTGGATCAGAAAAAGAAGACTGTGAAGGTTCAGGCAGGGATTAGAGTGCAGCAGCTTGTAGATGGGTTAAATGAGCACGGTCTTACACTACAGAATTTCGCCTCCATTAGGGAACAACAGATTGGTGGCATTATTCAGGTTTTAATATTACAACAGAATTCTGCTCATTACGGTTCATTTTTCTGAATATGTTGAAAATGCGTTCATCTGATCTTGGGTTGTATTATTTCATTGTTAAACTCTAACTCTGCAAAGATGCAATTAGGTTGGTGCACATGGTACTGGTGCGAAATTGCCTCCCATAGATGAGCAGGTCATTGGCTTGAAACTAGTCACTCCTGCCAAGGGTACTATAGAGATTTCAAAAGAGAAAGATCCTGAGCTATTTTACCTTGCTCGCTGTGGTCTTGGGGCACTTGGAGTTGTAGCTGAAGTCACCCTCCAGTGTGTTGAGAGACAGGAGCTTGTGGAGCACACAGCTATCTCAACCATGAATGAGATAAAGAAAAACCACAAGTAATTAATCAGGATTTTAAATTTTTATATGCATCAATCGCTTGGCTTATATAAGGAACATATATTCTTTGCCACGTTGATGTTCGCCTCCATTTTTTTTAACATGAGGAGGATGTGCTTTTGTATTTGGCTTATAACTATTGCATAGTGAAATTATGTCTATCATTAACATGAGAGAAAATTACATTAGCCTCCCCTTAGGTTCGACTAAATTACACTTGACACTTCTCTTGTTTCAAAACTTACACTTAACTCTTGGAATTTACTTTAGTATTAAAAATAATGATGATCATAGTATATCTTACCATTCTTGCCCTTATTTTGAAAGGGCAATATATTTTTTGTGGCATTTGGATCTGTGAGTGAATGTGCTCAACTTCATTGATTTCTGCAGCATGAATGTGCCTGTTATTTCTCTTTTGGCGTCCTTTGACGAAGTGATTAGGATCTACCTCCTAGGAGTAATGTTATCTACTTCTCTTTTATATTTCTGCAGGAAATTGCTCTCTGAGAATAAGCATGTCAAGTACCTTCATATCCCATATACTGACGCTGTTGTGGTCGTGAGATGCAACCCTGTCTCAAAGTGGGGGAATCCTCTCAAGTTCAAACCTAAATACACTCAAGATGAAGCCATACAGCATGTCCGAGACCTCTATAGGGAGTCTCTAAAGAAATACAGGTTATAGTATACTATTGATTTTATAAATTCCTTTAGAAATGAGGTAGGCTTGATATGGGGTAAATGATTGTTATAAGCATTATTGTCTAGACTCTAGATAATGGTGAAGGCTTGTAGAAGTTGAGGAGCTGCTGCTTGCTCTTTTTCTGACTTTTGGTTACTCTTGTTTATCTTCACTTCATGCCCTTTCTTTTTTTCTCTCTACTTGTCTTTGTTGCTATTTTCATTCACTTTCAACTTAAATTAAGTAGATGAATAAGATAGACTGAGTAAATTAATCAAATATATTATAACGACTGTCATTTACACCTTGGTTGGACTATGAAAATCCTTCCTGTGTTATGTAGGTTAGTTGGCATTGAATGAGAAATGTCTTTGATTTTTTATTTATTTATCTGACTCTAGAGCAATGTAACTATGCAAATTAATTGGTACTTCAAAAGGGCTTCAATCTTTAGTCTCAATTGAGTTTATGTAAGTTATGACTGAATTTATGATAATTGTTTGCAGAGTAGTTGATGGTGAACAAGATATAAATGAACTTTCCTTCACCGAGTTAAGAGATAAGTTAATTGCTCTAGATCCTCTCCACAAAGACCACATTATAAAGGTCAATCAAGCTGAGGCTGAGTACTGGCGGAAATCTGAGGGATACAGGGTAGGATGGAGTGATGAGATACTGGGCTTTGATTGTGGAGGTCAACAGTGGGTATCAGAAACATGCTTCCCTGCTGGAACGCTCTCTAAGCCGAGCATGAAAGACCTTGAATACATTGAAAAATTGAAGCAACTGATAGAGAAAGAACAGATACCTGCACCTGCTCCAATTGAGCAGCGATGGACAACTAGCAGCAGGAGTCCCATGAGTCCTGCTTCAAGCTCATCTGTGGAAGATATATTCTCTTGGGTAAGTAACTATGACCCATTGTGCTGGACTGCTGGATTACTGAAGATTCTTAACTATACGGATTTTGTTATAACTTATATATTGTAATCTACATTACGAAGGGTAATGCAGATGGAAGTGTGGTATATTTTCATACAAATAGAACCAGTATTACATTAATTATTTCTTCTTCTTTTTTTCCTATATTTGTATTTGATTGGTCCAATTGATCACTAATTTTGATTGTACTACGACATACTTTTTCAGTTGACCTATAAGTTTCCTTTGTTTATTTGAAGAACTTTAGACCGTTTTGCTCTTTTTTTTCCTGATAAATTCATCTGAATTTTTATTTTGCTTTTTAGACCTAGGGATTAGAAACCTTTTGGAGGAAGCCTATATCTGCTAATTGCTTTTAAATTTGGATAATTTCCAATGGCCTTGTTCTGTTCTCTCATTACTTCAAATTTTGAGTTCTGGAATGGATTAATACTTCCGTTCATTTTGTCAATGGATCTTTTCAGTTTTCAGTAGTCATTTTTGTTTTGTATTTTTCTTTCTGAGTATAGCATGACAATGCTAGATTATCAATGATTCAATGTATCTTTGGTGGAGAATTGATGATTCCAGGCTTTAGTTGATATCAAAACCAACCTTGAAATAAAATATATACGTCATATACAATGGTTCAGTTGTTAATTTTACGTTTGATGGTGTTTCAGGTGGGTATTATCATGTACCTCCCTACCAGTGATGCTCGCCAAAGGAAGGATATAACAGATGAGTTCTTCCATTACAGGCATCTGACTCAGGCAAAATTGTGGGATCAATATCTAGCTTATGAACACTGGGCAAAGATTGAGGTAACTACTCAAGCATTCTAACCTATGGAAAATGATACCACGTTATTTGGGTCTGCTTTTCCAAATGAACTTGTCCTTTAGGATTTCTTGCATGTGTATCCTACAAGGGCAGGTTCACGCACGTGCACACACCAAGTCTACATCCTTTGGGGAAAGTGCTTATGTAGAATTTTAGTTGAACTGAGCTGCACATTAACATTCTTCTTCTGAATGACAATTCAATTTCTAGCTCAGGTTAAGTGGTGCATCTATCTAGTATCACCAATAACAGGAGATTGAAAATTAAAGGAAAAAATTTATAGTATGTTTACTTAAATTCTTATATCATCTGTTATCTAGGTTCCGAAGGACAAGGAAGAGCTTGCTGCTCTCCAAGCTAGGCTAAGAAAGCGTTTTCCTGTGGATGCATATAACAAGGCGAGAAGTGAATTGGATCCCAACAGGATTCTTTCAAATAACAAGTTGGAAAAGCTCTTCCCAACATCAGATACCGTATAGGAAAATTCTAGGTAGGTCTTTTTTCCATCTGTACTTGTTCTACTATCCCTGTTTTTTTCTCCAAATATATAAGTATATCCTCAGACCTAAGGTCTTATTTGTTGCCTTGTTTTGGGATCTTGGGATGCACAATATCTAGAAGGTGCTATGATTTTACATTCCTTTCTTACTCATCCAACCAAAAAGAGGGAGCCAAAAAAAATAAAATGAAATATATCCTGCTGTTAATACACTTCTATAAATTGTTTGATATGAAATTGCTCTGTCCATAGAGTTCTTTGTGTAACTTGTAACTAGAGGGGTTTAAAAGTTAGGTTATGAAATCTTCATATAAACCAGCGTAATTACTCTTATTAAGACTTAACTCTGGCTTGTTCTGTCTGGAAAAAATTTAGCCAGAGTAATAACACAAAAAGAAGGCATAAAGATAGGAAGATTGAGAAATATTGTTATATACTTGTATAGTGAATATGAAACGCGGTAAGTAGCAAAATAAATGAGTATGATACAAATAATACAGCACCGAAATTACAGGGTATGGTAGTGATACAATTTATTGAGGCACTAATACAATTTATTACTCGCCAAATCCACTGAATTAACTACTTAAAAGTATCAACCAATAAAAAAAAACGAAAGAGTCATTGGTATTATATTCTAATATGGCGTCCCTGCTGGAATTGTGGTTTAGCAGCATTCTTCGCAGATCCAACAGCAGCATAGAGCAAAGAGGCTGCATCAATAAAGGTTTCAACAGAAAACAAAAATTAGTGTTCTTTTGCAAATAACATGGTATGTAGGATAATGGGGAGGATACTGATCCTACTATGTGACTAACGAATGAATTTTGTCCACTATGAGAGTACGAGTTCAATAAAGTTTATCTTATTGTATTCATTAAATGTTACTAGTGGTTCATGATATTAGTTAAAAACACAAATTGCCCTTCCCTTTTTGCGGGATGACTAAATATCAATTCATAACTACCAGAAACTTACCATCCCTCAATGAAGCCCCTCTCTCCTTTCTTCTTTGAACCGGAGAAGAACTTTCTTTTGGTGGGAGGAGGATTCTCAGTTGGGTATCCTGAAACAATTAGGGAGAGAAAAGGTGAGTTCTGTTAAATCTTTGAATCAAATAGATTATATTTGTACGTCTTTGTTTGAGAGAAGAGAAAGATGCTGTATAATACCTGGTGGAGGCTGATTTGCCTGAGTCTCTGAGTTCTGCATATTGAAGTTGATACTTTGATATGTTGTTGCAGTGCGTTTGGTTTCACTTGATACTAGGTATGGTATATTGCAAAGATGATCTTTTAGCTCCAGCAATCAGTATATATATATATATGTATACATGTCCCCTACCCTCGAGGGATATATCATGTATTTTAAAATAATGAGTTGGTAGGTCGATCCCTTCATCCTTCAATAGGAAACTGGACTATTCTAGAAGGTACCCCTATCTTTTGGAGGTCGGCCGTCTAATCCTATACACGGATACAGGTTCTTATGAACTTACTTAAGCAGTAAGACTTGATTATTCTCGTCTATTTTAACTTTTTAGACTTTCAGAAAGCCTAGTTCAACATGAAATCCTCACCTTGAAGCTTATTGACTATATGTTCCTTACTTGAGTTTCTTATGGAATAAAGATATCAGATGGGAAGCCAATTAGAATTTTCCAGTTTGAAGAAAGGAAAACAAAAGCTACCTATTCGCTCAGCACTTTGAATTTAAAACTTTTTCTTTGAATAAAAAAATGTCGATTGCGAGAATCAACTCGGCTGTATTACCCGAGTTTGTCAACGGTTTTACGTAAATTTGTTTGTGAAACCCACTCAGAAGAACAATCAATTTTTGCGAAGAACAAATTCGTCATCTTTTTATAAATAACTCATTAACTTGTATGATTGAAGTTTGCTCTCTGAAGAATCAGACCATCAATCAATAATATCAATAAGAAATGTTGTCTGAATTTTATTGGTGGTGCTACACGTCGAATCCATCGAAAATATATATGGGAATTGGGATTAGCACGATGTAACATCATTTACAGTGCAAGTTTAATGCGCACGTCTTCTCTTCACGTCCAATTTCCATCAACTACGCGTGTGACTGTGATGTTTTGTTCCGTTTCTCTCGACCGAACCGGATAGAGACTCGGACAAGCATTTAGTTCACGGTTTGATTGGTTTAATCGGTTGAACTATCGGCCGGACCGAATGACTCAATAAATAATTATTTTTAATATATTAAACATAAATACTATATATTTTTTGTTTGTGGTTTAAGAGATGCATTTAATTTTTTACTAAATACATTGCTTCATCTAAATACTATAATTTTCTCTCCACTACTAAAGATTATAGATTAAATGCATTTTTTCAAGCAAGTGAATGGACATAATGCATCTTAAACAAAGATCTAATAAGTCATAAATTCATAATAATTAATTAAATTTAGCATTTCGACTCTCAAATTTCAAGTTCAACACAAAATAGAGGAAAATGACCAAATAAGAGAATGAATAGAGAGCATAAGCAAAAAAAAAAAAATAGTTGGACCACCGGTTCGGTCCAGTGGTTGGACCCCAGTTTGCCATTTTGTCCGGTTCAATCCGATCCAACTGACAGCTTGGTTATTTTGGTCGAACCAACTCGCTTTCACATTCGGTTAGCGGTCAGACCGGTTGGACCGTCCGGTCCAATCTGATTCTGACAACACTGTTGTTAAATGTTGATCGGGTAACCTTACCTAAATCTTGCCCTTAATGATAATCTTAGATTGTTTTTATAATTATTCCAATGAACGCTAATCTGTTATCTGTTGGCGTACCCCGAACAAGAAAAGGAAAAATAAAAAAAAAATGAAAATTGAGTGTTTACCACGTGTACTAGTAGTCAAGTACAAACAATGTGACAGATTATAATAATTGGTATGTGGATAAAATGTAACCTTTGCAGACCTTGTTCTCTTCAGGCTCTCCGTGAATTGATGATGATGGCGATTCCCAGTTCATTCTCCCAACAATATATATATAGAAACTTCTTTGAGGCATAAAAATGGTGGAGCTGCAACATTTAGTGAGTTCCCTAATGATACAATAGGAGCAACCACCTATATTGTGCTGTGGAGCTTTGTAATTCGATATTATATTCGAATTCATATTCTCATCAGCGAGATCACCTTGGGGTTTGATGGCATTGGCAGCATTTGCATTTGTACTAGTGGTATTATTATTAGTATGGTTAGGAATGAAGGCGGGTACGTAGTTAATTAATCTCTAGCTAGCATAAGTCTATCAATGTGCATTAAATGCACTTAGATATGTTTCTTTTTATTTTTGGTAATAAGATGTGTTAAGCTCTAGAATCAAATTGGTACATATAGATGGGTCCTCCAAATGTCAAAATGCCCCGCATTCAATGCTCATGAGCTCATGTTCCACCATTCTCTAGTTTTTTTAATTTAAAAAACTCAATTTAACTGGAATTACCTTCTTTTATCGTTCCTTTAAATTAATTGATTGATTTATTGGATAAAATGGGAAATGCCATCATTGACATTATAAACTATACAAAGTGTAGGCACTCATCATGTCCCCCAACTTATGTGGAATTTTTTGGTTGACAGGGCAACCTCAAATTAATACTATTATTTATATTACAAATAGTTATTTTTATAAATAGGAATATTGGATATCATCATATCATACCAAAAATGTATGATCCATGCATGCATGCATATTTATATATGTTTTTAATTAGTTCTTCCCGACAGTATCTCCAAAGGATATATATACATTCTAAGTTCTAACTAATGAAGTAAAGTATGAACTAAGAAGACATAACTATCTTTAAGAAAAATAAAATAAGTTAAATATAAATGACAGCTAATTGTTGAGAAGTCTAGAATTATTAAAAATTAATTTATTTTTTAGGATTGATGTTATTATCATTATCATTATCAAATATGATTATATAATAACTACATGAGTTTGGCCTAGTGGTTTCTCATTTAGTCCCTTAACTAAATTGTGGGGTTCGAATCCCACCTCTGGATATGAAAAGCATTTTGTGGTCCGACGGTGGATATTCTTAGTTTATACCAAAAAAGAATAAGATTATATTATATTATATTCATTCGGTTATTATCTTTTTTAAGTAGGTTTAAAATTCTGATTAGAATTGTCTTTCTCTTATTTAAATCATTGTGTTTTTTTATTCAGTATGAATAATAACAAGAATTTAATTTTACTGGTATTATTAGAGCATAGTTAACTCCCCAACCTTATTATTCATCCTTCACAATTTTCCTTTCTTATCCCATTATTTTGTCATTCTTTGTTACATTGTTCTTTGTTCTTGGTCCTTTGTTGTGCTTCGTAGATACACCATCCATGGTCACAACTATCCTACTTAATTTGGATTCTTTATAGTACTTTATGGGTGTAGTACTGCTGAGAGATAGAAATAAGGTAGAAAGAGAAATTATTAGTGAGACTCACTTTCTCTCTTTACTTGTTCATTTCTCTCTCAGCACTACACCTATAATGCGCTATAAAGGGTCCAAATTGTTACCCATCCTAGCCTTCTTCTAAATCAACCACATCCTTTATGGACAAAATTTTATCAACCAATCATGTTCACTCATCCTCCATTAATGAGACGCGTCGTAGCAGACAAAAACCATCCCAATTCCTCATCCTTAATTGACGACAGTTACTCAAATTTCGTTTTATCCTTCATCAACAATCCATTCGTGTCTCTAATTTGTCCTTAATTGACAAAAATTAGTGGCTAATTTTCTTTGTTCGTCCTTAATTTATGACTCCTATACCAATCCATCTATAATTGATAGTACCTACAAGATTTCATCGGCCTCAATTGACAAAAAAATTGTAACCTCTGGAGTTCAAAAAAAGAGTACAAGA
Organism: Chamaecrista fasciculata; assembly: GCA_003254925.1. Lineage (NCBI taxonomy): Eukaryota > Viridiplantae > Streptophyta > Magnoliopsida > Fabales > Fabaceae > Chamaecrista > Chamaecrista fasciculata. The sequence goes on from QANZ01043546.1 coordinate 28,078, forward strand.
TAAGATGAAAAAAAAGACTTTAGACCTTGGAAACTTTAAAAAAAACACAAGTCGAAGCTCATAAGTTTGTTTTTAATTGACAACTATTGTTTAATCGTCCTTAATTGCCGAAATCTCATCCTTCACTGACGAGTAATTGACTGTCGGCCTTCATTGCCAATATTAGACCCAAAAAAAATTTCGTCCTTCATTGACAAGTTTGGCCTTTATTACTAGAAGCTTTGCATCATTCACAAGTGAGTCACAATCGTTTTAAAAGTGCATAAAAGGGACCTGGAATACTTTTAATTATGTGTATATAACCCTCCCTTCTGTTAACTTTTAGTAAAATAGGTTTAGTAAAAAAATTATGACTCACCCAACTCAGTTGACCCATTTTACTAAAACTTAACAGAAGGGAGGGTTAGATACACATAATTAAAAGTTCGATTCTGGGTCATTTTATGCAATTTCAAAATTTAAGGGTATAGTTCACACATGATTCAAAGTTTAGAGGAGTTTCTAACAAAAAGGGGTTATTTGTACAAAATTATGAAATCTTTCATTGAAATTCATGAAATTGTTCACACAATAATCAAAGTTATTAAAGAGATTTTCTAGGAAAATGCTAGCTATACCAATTCACATGCAATATAATGCAAGCATTGAATAGCAGAACTGATAAACGTATGTTTGTTTGTCTGCTTCCTTCTGTGTGCCTACCTTTCTCGCCCAACCGCGTACCACGCGTGCACTCTCTCACTCAAACCTACGCCATCATTCAATAATTAAAAGCACCTATATATATATATATATAAGATTTATGTAACATGTGTCTTTAGGGATCTCTTTTGATTAGTTAGTAGAGCATCTCATATCTATATAACAATGTGCAAATAAACCGAAACAATTAAACAACGTCAGAAACAGAATTAATCTAATTCGTAAAGTTAAATCATCACCACTTTCTCCTACAACGTGAATTAATGTGTTATTATTATTGCTGGTAGAGAAGGATCGAGCAACGATAGTAATAAATGGATGCATGGTTGAATAATTAATTAATAGTAATGAATAATGGATAATGATGGTGAACTATATATATGAATAATTGAATATATTCATTTACTGCTATTCAGTACTCAGTAGTAGTAATAGTAATAGTATTCGGTAATCTTATTCACTGACCACTGCTTTCTTACACTTCCAGATGCTAATGCCAGCAGCTTTGATTGTTCCGTTTGCACTTTGCTACTCTACCTACAGCCTCGTGTTTCCCACCATTTTCCTCTATTTTTTCTTTAATTATTTGATTCCCCCCATATATTTATACATAGTTGTTCATTGATACCATTAATTAATTATACTGATTAAGTCCAATTGCCAGATCCAAAATGAATCAACAATGTCATCTTTGGGATTTACAGTATGAATTAATTTTACTTAATTTCTTTTTCTGGTTTTTTATTTGCTGTCGGCTCAATTTTCAAAGTTTTGTCCTAACACAATAGTGAGATAGTTTCTCAAATAAGTACTGCATGCATTTATAAGATTTAGAAATCGAGACCTTAGTTAAACTATACAAAATCACTTTGCACTTAATTAAATCAACCTCTTGTTCTTGTCTACTAATCATTTAATCTTTGATTACTTCGCTAATACTCCCTCCGTCCCTTTTTATTTGCTTCATTGCAGAACTTTTTTTGTCCCTTTTTATCTGCTTTGTTATGAAATCAAGAGGTCATCAATGAACTTTTTTACCATTTTATCCCTATTTAATATTATAGTCATAATGGACGATTTGACTTTTGGTAGAGAATTATTTTGGGGTTCTGTAGAAATCAATTGGGGTAGGTTTCATAAAAAAATTGTGAGAGTATTTAAATTAGTTGGAGGAATTTAATTTTTGAAATATGAGCATTAAATTGATGATATAATTAAGTCTAATTTAATAAGGGTAATATAGTCTTTGTATTTTAAATTTTACATTAACTTTAGTGATTTAATCATTATATTAATTTGTGTGCAACAACCTTAAAAAGCAGATAAAAAGGGACGGAGCGAGTAACTAATACGTACGATGATTAATTAAACCACGCTCACTTTTTTTTTTCTACGCATAGAGGCAATTCCGCGTAAACCAAAATCTTCATCAACATTATAAATTACTGGGTTTTGTAGGTTAAGAATAAGACAAAAGAAGCTCAACAAATTAAATGTGAGAGAGACTGAGAGTTAGGACATGCGTAAAGAGAATTTTGCAGCACAGAAACACCCAAAGTGTGAAGTATATATATATATATATATATATATTACAATAGAAAATAAAGATTAATAAATCTATCTCCAATTGATAGATCACTAGGAAAAGATTGCAACTGATCCTTTCTTTTTCGGGTAAATTAGCAAAAGAAAATCCCTAGTAAGGGTGAGTTTTATAAGTTTCTCCTATTTTAGGTTTCTTCTTTCATCCACCTGGTAATTATCAGCTTTATGCAGACATACATAGAAAACCCAACAGGCTATAAATGCAACCCATAAGGCCATAACACAACTTGATCTACTATGCATCTCTTTACCAACACTTTTTATTATATTGTTGAAGAGAGAATGTTATATGTACCTGTATTGCTTAGTAAAAAATGAAAGTTGAACTAAATCTATACTAGGAAGCTTGATTTAAAAGAAATCACTTGCAGTCGCGCTATTTAAGCGTTTTCACCGTCAATCTCAATCCTTCCTAATGTGGAAAACTTAAATGAAAGATAAATTTTGCTTCATATTTTTTTCTTCCTTTTCTTTTTCTTAATTTTAATATATATCCTTCCAGTTCATCATGTGTTCAATTCAGCATCTAGTTCTTGAATATTTATTTCTCAATATTTTAGAAAATTTACTATTTGATCCTTAAATTTACAACAAGTTAATTAATCAGTCATAAAAAAAAATCAAAATACACTATTAGATTTTTGAAATATTTAAATTATCAACGATCTAGTTCCTGAATTTAAACAAACTTTGTACTTTTTAGTCCTCAAATTTGTATTAAGTTTATACATTTTTGTCTCTATATTTGTATTTTTTATTTGGTCCTTCAATTTGACTTAGAAATTAACTAAATTATTGACGATTGTGATATTTTAAAGACTAAATTATATATTTTGATTATTCAGAGACTGATTCGTTGATTCGATACAAATTCAGGAACCAAATAATAAGTTTTCTCCAAATTTGTTGGTTTAATATTTTTATTTCAATATTAATAAAATAAGTTTGCTTATAATACAATAATGAGTGCTATACTGCAATTTGCAGTATATAACTATATATAGTGTGTTGGTATAGTCGGTGTATTCGAAATTTTCAGAGACAATTGAACGAAGTTTACAATATATTATCATCACACGGGATTGAGGAGAACCAACTCCGGGAAGGAAAAAAAAATGAAATTCATCACCATGAATTGCTTCATTCTAAGTTTTGATAAACAAAATATTCAGTTTTAATTGTGGTTCTGGGGGAATATACGAAATAATAAAAGGGCAAGACTTATATCAAGTTCCCTACATCCTTGCTATCAAGTTCTCCAATCAACATTTGACACGTGGCAAAATGTTTATATATGACCAATCATGATAGAGAGAGAATATTAAACATTACTTTTTGCATGACCAATCATTGAAGGGAGAGAATGTAATCAAGACTTGTGATTGGTGGAACTTGATAGCAAGGATGTAGGGAACTTGATATAAGTTTTATCCATAATAAAAAGTAGAAAGTAATTTAATTCCATCACCCTTCATTTAGGGCAACTTTCAACATTGCTAATACAGAAATAAAAGCATATGGGGTAATATAATTACATTGATGAATGCTTACACCNCACCATGAATTGCTTCATTCTAAGTTTTGATAAACAGAATATTCAGTTTTAATTGTGGTTCTGGGGGAATATACGAAATAATAAAAAGTAGAAAGTAATTTAATTCCATCACCCTTCATTTAGGGCAACTTTCAACATTGCTAATACAGAAATAAAAGCATATGGGGTAATATAATTACATTGATGAATGCTTACACCGTTACACGTCAGCTGGGCCAAGTACAATTAAAATTAATGGAGAATTTTTTGAAAGAAAGAGAATAGAAATAGAGAGGTGTGGAAGAGGGAGAACCACATCTTTTTGACGTGGTGAGAAGAAAAAGGGGAATGGAAACACACACAAAAGTATGATATAAGATTATATCGGTTACATGCTTTCAAATTGTGTTATTACTTTGGGTGACCAGCCAGGACAAGTTGTTAAATGCATATAATAGCAAAAATGTAGATATATATAGCACCAATAAAGCCTCGTCTATAATATTGTCATTATTTCGATCGGTATATATTTTGAGCTAAAAAGGCCTCATTTGAACTTAATTCAACACAAATTTCTATACTTAGTGTTTTTTCTGTGTATATATATCCGAAAAGGAAATTCATTTCTATACATAGAGTTTAAGAATCAAAATTCTAATCACAAAGGACTTAATATCTTCTTAACAGCAAGTGTAGGCAGTCAAATTAAATAAAGGAGTACCATATAGACACTTAAATTGGAAAGAAAGTACAATTATGCGCAAGAAATCTAGCAATATAGGCATGCATGCATGGTAATGTGTATGCTATATATAAACTTCCATTTATAGCTATGTTGACCATGGTATATCCATTATTTATCATCTTTATCTTATCATGACTGTTATCCCTAACAATCAAATAAAATAGATAAAAGGCAAAACAGGTTTTTGAAGGGAATCATGACTTCTATTGAATTCATAAATATATGATAGGCCAAGTCCCTCTCTTGGAAATCAGGTCAAGCTATAATAAAAAATTAAAAATGTAAGAATAAAGGGATTGATTTATAATATAATATATTGCACAATTTAAAGTTATGTGAGACATCTGGAAGGAGCTACACTAGATTGATTATTTATTTCTACTAATTTGGACAAATTATTTCACCAGGCACCAGCTCAGTCTAGAAGGTTACTCTAATATTCCAAACATAATTAATTAATTAATTAATGTTTAATGCTATCAAATCCTCTTACCTTTCGGTTAAAGAAATGTGCTCAAATTACCGCAAACGCCAAACACAGAACAGGCCGGTGTTATATATTACAGAGAACAAAAAGTGATAGACATATATATATGTACGATTGATCAACTGTTATTAAAACATAACGTTATAGCGATACACACACACACACAACCTATCATCAATTACAGAAATAATCCAAAGAAATATGCAAAACAATTAATAATAAATATGGCCGCCACATATGTATAATTAGCGATTTGTGGAGAAAAATCAGTACTATTTCGTTAGCCAGCTAGTTACGTAATGTAAATGTCGTGGTGTTAGGAGAAACTGCTATATGCCAGGGACATTTATAAATTAAAGTTCCATATATATGAACCTCAATTATCTATATATGTAGTGAGAAACTGCTAGATATCATGTAGGATGATGCAGGGAAATATATAGAGTATTAATTAGATGATTAAGTGCGATGATCTTGACTGATCAAACATTAATTTTATGAATTCAGACAAAACAATAGTGATAAAGAAATGATTAAGCAGCATCATTATTCATGATAGGCTTTTAGCTGTATGGTTAATTTTTCTGTAGGAATGAAGAGGCCTAAAAAAGGCAAGATCTGGCGGGGGGACAAAAAGAGGATTCCATGGAATGAGATAGTGCCAATATTTTAAGTAGCCATTGTGTGGTCACACTCAGTTTTTGCATTCATACCGCAAGATAACCAATCCATTTGTCTAAAGCCACGTCATTTTAATTAAAATACTTAAATTAGTCATCAACCCTACAAAGCCAGTGAATTTCTCCGAAGGCCTACCAGGAACATAATATACTAATATAGCTAGGTGGGACTGGGAATTAAGACAAGACACGACGACAGCCAATTAATGATATATATATATATAATATATTAATTATGTGTTAGTTAGTAGAACATGAAGTAAAACCATACATATTGGAACAAGTTAAACAAGTGTGAAGAAAATAAGGAAAGGAATTAATTAAGCGAGGGGGGAAATGAAAATGTAGGTAGAAAGATTAATATAATTGAAAAGGGGGGCGGGGGAAAAGGACAAGAAATAATAGAAAAGGGAAGGCAATAAAATTAAATAGGCCGTGAAATTAGCTGAGAAGAAGAGTAAATACTAGTAAATACTACTACTACTACAAGGAAAGGAGTTGACAGGTTTGAAAAGATTGACCTGCAGTCTCCGTTCATGCACCCTTTTCTCTTACACCAAAAACTGATTAGATTCTCTCTGTCTCATACTCTTTTATCCCATCCATCCATCCATCATCATGTATCGATCACGATCCATCTCCCATGAAACTCCACTTCAAATGCTGACCATTGATTGAATAACCCCTCCTACAAAACACCAAAACAAACGCCCAACACACCCAAATTCCACACATCCATCAAACCCATTCAAATTACAACTCATCTTATCTACCTACGTACTATACTATACCATTTGTACTACTACTACTACTACTGCTGTTGCTATACTACATTAATTAAATTTATATATGTATATATATATATAAATGAAAAAGAAGAAGAAATTTATATCACCACTAACAATATCCATCCAAAACAGTCCTCCAAAATCCAAATGGTTCATCTCAATTTTTTTTTTGTTTTCAATTTATATATATTGATTAATTAATTATATATATATATGATGAGATTGAGGAGATATGAATAATAAAGAAATGAGGTTAATGATGAAAGTCATGAGATTGGTGGTACATTGTTGGGTCACATCCATGTTGAGGTTGGTGTTGGGAGGCATCGTCGTCTGCATCCAATCTGGAAGGCATTTGAGCAGACGCTGCTCCAAGATTCAGATACACCAGCCTCGCGTCTAAGTTCAGATTCCCAATATTATTACTGTTATTATTGCCGTCTGGATGGTGATGCGTAGTGATAGGATTAGGGGGATATATGGTCGTGGAAGAAGAAGCATTATTAGCATTATTGGCATTGCCTTCCTCACGTGACAGCACGAGCGCCGCCGATTGAACCAGCTCAAGGCACAACCTCAGCTTATTGGGTTCAATATGTGTGAGTCCAGGCACCGCTCCTTTAAACAGAAAATCCGACGTTAGGGTTCTTAAGATGTCCAGTGGTGTCACTCCATCCACAGTTCTCACGTTAGGATCGGCGTGGTGGTCCAGCAACACCGCCACCATGTCCGGCGACACCATCTCCGCCGCCATGTGAAGCGGTGTCTTCCCCGCCTGCCCCGCCGGATAATTAACATCAGCTGCCCCCAGCTCCAGCAAGGCTTTGACCACTTCTCGGCTGCAATTCTGGACGGCGTAATGCAAGGCCAGTGCCTCGTCCAGGTTGAGGCCTTCTCCCATGACCATGAGCTTGACGAGTTCAACATCGGAGGAGTCGAGAGCTTTCCTCATTCGGCGGATTTTGTGATCCTCGAGGTCGGTGAGATGATCGTGGTGGTGGAGGGAGCGGCGACCCAGGGAGGTCTTGAGGCGGAGCTCTTCGATCTTGGCGACTATGTCGATGGGAAGGTGTTTGGCCAGGACTTCCGGCGGAAGACCGGACTTGGCCACAAGGTGTGAACATGTGCTCCATAGTTGATGCATCTCTTGCTTTCTTGATTCTAGAAGCACTTTCATTACATCTTCGATCGACGCTTTTTCCACCATGCTCGCTAATTGTTTCTGTCAAACCAACACCACCGTACCACTTAATTTTCAAATTCAATACATTAATATAACTAATTAACAATTCAATTTGTTGGGAACAAACAAAATGTGTAGAATCACGTTCTAATAAGGCCACGCTTTTCATCGTTTGGGGTATTTTCTTTTTTCCGGTCCAAACCCCCAAATGAGGAAAGCCAAGTGAACATAGGTTTGGGAAATATTTGGGGTGGTTACGGTGGAACCCAAGGCTGTAACTTTTGGCCTAATTTTAGAAACTCTGGCAATGCTTGGAGAAATGTCTATTCCAGAAACAATAATATGCATGATTGGTACATAAAATCAAGACATCACTACTGCACATTGATCAACCCTTAGAAATTCAAGGGAAATTAAGGAAATTGATACTTCGTGTGTGAGAGTGAAATTAAAGAATAGGTAAATAAAATAATTAATGACTCGAATAATGAAGATAATAAGTGGACGGACATATAGAATTAAGGTAGGGATGGAATGAAGGAGATTAATAGATCTTAGAGAGTCATCCATTTTTCAACGCCTGACAAATTAAACACAAGCAATATTAATGAATCATGCATCTGGTAGTAGATGCATACAGTGGGATGATGATGATGAAACAGAAATTGGGAGGAGAAGAGATAAGATAATAGGAATGAGGTAAAAGGAGATTGATTAGGTGTGTTTGAATAGAAAAGAGAGAGAGTAGAGAGAGAGAGAGAGAGAGAGGGTGAAGACAGAATAATGGGAGTTCCCAAAAAAGCAGACCCAGCTGGTAAGGAAATTGTCGAAATTCCCAAGTAGAGCAGACCCACAACAAATTAAAACATACGACTGGTCATCACTGAGTAGTCACACACTAAAGAAACAGAGAGAGAGAGAGAGAAAGTAAAACATAGAGTGATAGTGGTGTACTAGTGATACTGATGGTGGAGGAGGCAATGAGAAGAGAAATTAAAGTACCTGAGTGAGCAATGCGAGGTGGTCAACGCCAAAGGATCTAGCGGCAGCGAGAGTGTCAAGGGCGAGATGAACGGCGGAGGTGCAATGGGTGTGGCAGCATCCTCTGTCGCCACAATTAGGCCTGGGCTCATGTTTCTGAGGCACAATAGAGACTTGGCCACTGTACAAGAACTGAAGCAAAAGCAGGAAAACCTCATACCCAACGGAGTTCACAGGAATGACGCCGCCTCTGGAGGCAGAAGAAGAAGAAGAAGAAGAAGAAGAAGAAGAAGAGGGCGGGTCCGGCCCGCAGAAGAATTTCCTGAAGAAGAGGCTCCTCGCCGCCAGTATACAACGGTGAGCGTGGACCAGTCGTCCTTCCACGCTGAAAGTCACGTCGCTGAATGCTTCACCGTTTATCAGAAGGTTCAGGTAGTCAAGAGATAGAGATCTTAGAGACTCCTCCAACCACGACATCTTAGAGACTCCTCCAACCACTACTTCTCTACCTATATCGATCTCATCTCTGATGATCTCTAAATATATATAATAGTGTTTCTCAATATTCTCAATCTCAACTAGACTAGTAGACTAGAGTACTACTAGACAATACAGAAAAACACCACCTAACTTGTTATAATTAAGCTCATCGTTATGGAAATTAAAAAACAAACAAAGAGAAACACCCTGGAGAAGACGGAGGAGGTACAGGATTAGGTTCATTTGGAGCCTAATTAATTACTCATCAATTCTTTATATGGCTGCCTGCCCGGGGATTTTTCCCCTCAACGGAGGAACAAAATGATGAGACGGTGTATGTTTCTGACTTCTCTTGGATAGATAGATATTTTCAAACCCACAAATTAATTCAACACACACTCTAGTCTCCAAGACAAAGACTGTATGTGAGAGAGAGAGAGAGAGACTGGGACACATTGAGAGATTTGAGGTGCGCCTGTTTTGGTCTCCTATCCGAGGGCTTTTAACACCATATCTTCAAATCTTCAATTAAATCCCACCAATTCATTTTTCTTTTTTTAAAAAAAAAATTCTCATTTTAATTCATAACCAACAACAATTCATTTCCACTACCAAACCAAAAGCTGCTTTCTCATTGGCCCATCCCATCATTATACTAATTAACATCGCCTCCTCATATCTAATCGAATTCACCTCAATATTAATAACCACACACACGGCTCACACTGTATCAATAACAGATTAGTCTAAATAATAAGGAATTTAATATGATTTAAGTAAACTTCCATTTTATATTATTCATTATATATCCTTAAATTTTTTTTGAGAAAAAAAAAATTACAAGCAACTTTTGAAAAGAGGAAACAAAAAATCGTCACAGTAAGCTAAATCTAGCTAGACAGTCCTTAAAACAGTTTTGGGGGCTAACATGGTGAGAGCAGTTACTCTGGCGCAGCTTTAACCGTCACGCTAATTTTGCATCCCACGGCCACTTAATAATATAATATAATAATCTTAAAACATGTTTCAAATTCTATCCTCTCAAAAAAAGAAAATCGAATTCTCTTGTGATAAGTTCGATCTCAATATTTAATATTCTTATTTCTCTATAATTTAGATGGCAACTTGGCGCAATTAATTAGTGATGCAAATTGGAAAGATCCTCCCGATCATTGTTGTCGACAATAAAGTGGTTTCGGTATTAATAAACGAGTGATCGATCTTACATAAAAGAATTATTAAAAAAAAATATTTGCAAGGCATGTTGTAAAATTCATGGCCACCAATTATTCATTATTCTTAAGTTTATCTTCTCATCTTTAATTTGTTTATACCTATAACGTATACAATTATACATGCCTGACTTATCATCATCACAAAATTAAACAAATGCCATATCAATTATTAGCGTTTTCTTATATAATATAAAATTTGGAAGAGAAAACTGAACCTTTTAGCTAATAGGCAATGATATAAATGCTGAGTCATAAATGCTGAGCTGTATATTCTGTTATGAATTTGTTAGTATTGTAATGAGCTGTACAAAATAGAATGCTGTAGAATCTTTCCTTACTGGTGTATAAAGCATTGATGATAATAGAATACAATCAGGGCATTTTTTATTCATTTCCTTTTGTCCTCTTTCGCCTTTATGGTATCAGAGCATCTAGGTCTAAGCGACTATGTCTATTTCTTCTACTCTTGCTTTCGGCTCTGCTTCCTCTCAAAAATATGGCCCTCACCCTGTGTCAGTAAAGCTTGATGAAGGTAACTTCCTTCTCTGGAAGCAGCAAACATTGGCTGCCATTCGTGGACACAACCTTCAAAGTTTTCTGGCTGGTGAGAAGGCTATCCCTCCAAAATTTAGTTCCGATGCTGATAAGAGTTCCAGTATTATTAGTACTGAGTATAGCACATGGATACAGCAAGATCAATTGCTGTTATCATGGTTGCTTTCGTCCATGTCTGAGGGAATGTTAACCATGATGGTTGGTTGTGAACATTCCTATCAAATTTGGGACAAGATTGAGTGCTTTTTTGCATCTCAAACGAAGGCTAAGATTCGCCAGTTCAAATCTCAGCTAAGATCTCTTAAGAAAGGGTCTCTTAAAATGAATGATTATTTGTTAAAAGTCAAGAAGTTAGTTGATAGTTTGATTTCTGTGGGTAACCCTATCTCTGCTGCTGATCATATTGAGGCTATTCTTGAGGGTTTGTCTCAAGATTACAATGCTTTTGTTGTTTCTGTTACAAGCAGGTCTGAGGCTTATAGTGTCACAGAAATTGAGAGTCTACTGATGGCTCAAGAAGAACGAATTGAGAGTTACAAGAAGGAGGTTGACTCAGCTGCTAATATGAGTGCTAATTTAGTTCACACCCAGACCAAACCTACTCCTCCCAAGTCACAAACTACTCCAGCTAATAACCCTCCTAGAACCAATTTCAGTCCCACTGGTTCATATGCCACTGCTGGTCGATTTGGTAGAGGCAGAGGTCCTAATGGAGGTGGTAGAGGTCGAGGACGAAGCTTTACTCCTAATAGACCACAGTGTCAGTTGTGTAGTAAAGTAGGTCACATGGCTTGGCAGTGTTATCATCGCTTTAACCAACAATTCATTAGTCCCTTTTCACAAACTTCCCCTCAACCCCTTCCCTCTGCATCTTCCTCTTCTGCTCCCATGACTGCCATGTTTGCAGCTACTCAGCCTCAATTTGATGCAGCCTGGTATCCAGACTCTGGAGCCAGTAATCATGTCACTGCAAATTCCACTCATCTGGGTTCCACAACAGATTATAGTGGTCCTGATCAGCTTTACCTTGCTAATGGCTCAGGTATACCGATTCTAAACATAGGAAATGCTAGTGTGCAGCAGTCTTATACTCCATCTTCTTCTATTCTTCATCTTAATCGTGTTTTGCATGTTCCCACTGCCTCTAAAAATTTAATATCAGTTTCTCAGTTTGCAGCAGATAATAACGTATATTTTGAATTTCACTCTAATGCTTGTTTTGTCAAGTCTCAGGTATCCAAGAAAACTTTACTTCAGGGGGTTGTTAAGGGCGGCCTTTATGTTTTTGATCATCTTACAGTGACACCATCACCACCTCATTCCTCTGCAGCTCTTTCTCCAGCATCGTCTCCACAAGTCATGTCAACATCTCTGTCTTCTTCTTCCACCACTTCAAATCATCTTCTACTTTGGCACTCTAGATTAGGCCATGCTTCTTTTCCAGTTGTCAATACTGTTCTTAAGAGCTGTAATCTTCCCACGTTTAATAAAAATGATTTTCCTGTTTGTCATGCTTGTTGTTTAGGCAAAACTCATCGGTTACCGTATACTTCATCCTCTACTACTTATTCAAAACCTTTTGAGTTATTACATATGGATGTTTGGGGGCCTGCTTCCACTGAATCTTTTAATGGCTACACATATTTTGTTCATTTTGTTGATGATTTCACCAAATTTACGTGGATCTATCTGTTAAAACATAAATCAGAAGTCACGAAAATTTTTCTTCAGTTTATTCAAATGGTAGATGTTCAGTTTAATTCCAAAATTAAAATGATTCAATCTGATGGTGGGGGTGAGTTTCTTGCTCTAGATAAATTTCTTCCTAATCTTGGTATTGTTCATCGATATTCTTGCCCACACACACCCCAACAAAATGGTACTGCAGAAAGAAAAATCAGACATATCACTGAACTTGGTCTCTCAATGCTTGCTCATGCTTCTTTACCTATCAAATTTTGGGATGAAGCTTTTCTTACTTCTGTTCATCTCATTAATCGCTTACCCTCTCCTAATCTTAATAATATGTCCCCATTTCAGAAATTATATAATAAACCACCTGCATATAGTCATCTACGCATCTTTGGTTGCCCTGCTTTTCCCAATCTGAGACCATATAATTCTCATAAACTTCAATTTAGATCTACTCCATGTACTTTCTTAGGTTATAGTTCACAACATAAAGGCTACCGTTGCTTATCTCCTGAAGGTAGAGTATATGTTTCTCGTGATGTCCTGTTTGATGAGACAAGTTTTCCTTTTCAGAAACTTTCTTCTACTTCATCTGCTTCTTCTTCTTCATGCATTTCTTCTTCTTCTGCTGCATTACCTCTCATTCCTATTATTGCTCCATCTGCTGTTGCACCTAATGTTTCTCATGTTTTAGGGGTTACTGACAGTCTTTCTGTAGGGTCAGTTGCTGATAATTTGCAGGGACAGCCTCACACTCCATCCTCTCGTGCTCCCCCATCTTCCATTCAACCTTCTATTCCCACATCTTCTTCTTCTCCCACATTACCTAGCAGTGATTCATCCACTAGATACATGTTGCCCTCCCATGTCCACCCTCCTTCTCATACTTCATCCTCTCAAACATCCAACACTAGTGCTTCCTCACCCAGATACATACTGCCTTCTCAGGTCCAAATTCATAAACCTCCATCCTCAAATAACACTCATGTCATGACTACTCGCAGCAAATGTGGGATTCATAAACCAAAAGCACTCACTGCCTCTGTTGAACCAAAATCTGTTAAAGTAGCCTTGTCTGATTCCAAATGGAAACATGCTATGATTGAGGAGTATCAAGCTCTAATTCGTAACAAAACATGGGATTTAGTTCCTTTACCTCCTGGGAAATGTCCAATTGGTTCCAAATGGGTTTTTCGACTTAAATATAACTCTGATGGCTCCCTCAATAGGCACAAGGCACGTTTAGTTGCAAAAGGCTTTCACCAAGTGCCTGGCTTTGATTTCTCTGAAACTTTCAGCCCCGTTGTGAAGCCGGTTACCATTAGAGTTGTTCTTTCTCATGCACTTTCCAGTGGTTGGCCTCTCCGACAATTAGACATCAACAATGCCTTCTTGAATGGTACTCTCAAGGAGGAGGTGTTCATGCGTCAACCTGAGGGCTTTCATCAAGGTGATCCTAATATGGTATGCAAACTTAACAAATCTATTTATGGTCTCCGTCAAGCTCCCAGGGCATGGTTTGATAAGCTCTCTACCACATTGTGCTCCTTTGGTTTTATTCGAGCTAAGAGTGATTCTTCTCTTTTCATTAAACACTCTTTCTCTTCTGTGATGTATTTACTGGTTTATGTTGATGACATTATAGTCACTGGGAGCAATTCTACAGAGGTCTCTTCTCTTATTTCTACATTGAGTTCTGCATTTGCCTTAAAGGATTTGGGAGCTCTACACTACTTTCTTGGTGTTCAGGTTACTCCCACTTCTTCGAACACTCTTCTTTTACATCAAACCAAATATATTCATGATCTTCTTTCTAAGGTTAGCATGAGTGAGTGTAACCCGCAGTCAACACCAATGGCAGCTAACCTTAAATTGTACAAGGACGGTACAGATGTGTTTGATAATCCCAAGCTCTACCGTTCAGTTGTAGGTGCTCTTCAATACCTCTGTGTTACTCGTCCTGAACTAGCCTTTTCTGTTAACAAGGTTAGTCAATTTATGCAACTTCCTTTGGATGCTCATTGGCAAGCTGTCAAGCGCATCCTACGATACCTTCAAGGTACTTCTCATTATGGTTTGCAGCTTCAGAAATACTCTACTCCTCGTCTCCAAGCCATGTGTGATGCAGATTGGGCATCAGACCCCAATGATCGCAGGTCTACATCAGGATTTTGTATTTATCTTGGTTCAAACCTCATCTCTTGGACGTCTAAGAAGCAGCAAGTCATCTCCCGATCTTCTACTGAAGCTGAATATAGGGCTTTGGCTCTCACTGTCGCAGAAATAACTTGGTTGCAGTCTCTTCTTCATGAATTACATATTATTTCTCCTACAGAGCCTCCTATTATCTTCTGTGACAACATGAGTGCAGTTCTGTTGTCTGCCAATCCGGTTCTCCACTCAAGAGCTAAGCATGTTGAGTTGGATCTTCACTTTATTAGAGAGAAAGTTCAGCAAAAGCGCGTCACAGTCAGTCACATTTCTGCTAAGGACCAAATTGCAGACATTCTCACAAAACCTCTTCCTAAACCTTCTTTTCTTGCTCTTCGGTCCAAACTCAGTGTTCAAGAACTTCCCCTGAGTTTGAAGGGGGGTAATAGGCAATGATATAAATGCTGAGTCATAAATGCTGAGCTGTATATTCTGTTATGAATTTGTTAGTATTGTAATGAGCTGTACAAAATAGAATGCTGTAGAATCTTTCCTTACTGGTGTATAAAGCATTGATGATAATAGAATACAATCAGGGCATTTTTTATTCATTTCCTTTTGTCCTCTTTCGCCTTTATTAGCTACTTTTATTATTATGATTCAGCCGAAAGATATATATTTTATACATGTTTGGAGTGAGAAAATGTTTTATTTACATTTTTTTCATCTTTAAATATATTCAGATTGAAAAAAATAAATAATTTGAGTACAATAAATTAATAAAAATAAAAATAAAATAAAATGTTGAAATGTATTTTGTCTTCTCCTTTTTCGTCCACGGACTAAGATCCAGTTCGTTTGCGTTTTGATTATAATCATAATAAACATGTTCGTTTACGTTTTTTTTCTGATCAAATTATAATCATGATTTTTTTATAATCAAATACACTCAGTTACACTTATACCCCTATATATATATACCTATAATTACCTATACTTTAATACAATCAATCATCCATCACAAGGGTAAAATGGTCATTAACCTCAATAATGGGCTAGTTTGTAATTATTCATTTTTGTGTTGGGCTAAATTGTTATTTTGCCAAAATAATTTATTATTGAAATTAATATTTTAACCTCTCTGGTCTCTCTCATCTTCTTCCTCCAGCAGTTCACATGACCCGATACGTATTACCAAACAGACCCGCCGGGCCAACTCGTCGTAAACCACCGTTTCCGGCGTCTTTTCCGGCAATAGAAACACTGATCCGCATCGGTTCGATGAGAGAACGAGATCTGTGGAAACGAATTTGCAAAAGTGGTCAAAAAACAAGAACGAATCGAAACCCCAAAATTTTCGAAAAAGAACTCATAAGCCATTTTCTAATCTCCAAGAGAAAGCTTAATCGAAGCAAGAAATCGCTCACATCAGAAACATTAATGGAGTACTCGCGTACACAACAGATTATGGACAAGGCCCAGCGGGCCTTCAATTTGCCGGTTCACATCCTGGTTCACAACGCTGGAGTCCCCGACCAGACATATTCGTCGATCGCCGATACTTCCTTGGAGATTTTTGATACTCTGTTCAGGTACTCTAATAATCGCAAATCGCAATCGGTAATTAATTCGATGATTTCAAAACTGAAATTGAGGATGAAATTGTGTACAGAGTGAACGCGCGAGGGACATTTCTTTGCTGTAGAGAGGGAGTGAGGTGATTGAAGAAGGGAGGAGGAGGCAGAATCATAACGCTATCGTCGTCTCTGGTAGGTGCTCTGAAGCCGTCGTTTGGGACGTACACGTCAACGAAAGCGGCGATTGAAACGATGAAGAAGATATTGGCGAAGGAGCTGAAGGGAACGGCGATTACGGCAATGATGATTGTATGGAGGAAGTGGAGAGAATGATCACAGAGTTTTACCAAAAGGGAGACACGAGAGAGAGAGAGAGACACCAGGGAGAGAGAGAAGATGAATGGATTATGTGGAATTTAAGAGAAATTTCGGGTCCGCCTGTGGTTTAACATTCTCTCTCATCTGCTGCGAAACGGTGCGCCATTTTCATCGCTGGTTCACCAAATGTCGGGCACAAATTGTACATTTTAGTCCTTTTGGTGCACCATTACATAAGCCAAAATTCATTCGGTGCACCAAATCAAATAATCACCCCCCACTTGCACATGAAAATAATCAAGTTTTCACGTTTTTCAAGGCAAACAGTAACATATTTGATTTTTTTTCAACCAACAATCATATCTAAACACATTTTGATTATAATAAAATCACACCTTACTTTTTCCAACTTTTTCTTCCATTTCTACCCCTATACAATTTATCAATTTCCTTACTTTTTATCCACCTACCACAATCATTACATACTCATTTTAATAATTTCACACCAAATAATCAACAATCATCCAAACACCACTACAAAAATAATCAACTTTGATTATAATCACACTACGATTATAATCAAAACAAATTTTATAAAAAACGCAAACGAACTGACCCTAATTATTCTCAACGAGTCAATGATATATCTTCAATGTTTTCCTTTTTCTTGTTCCTTTTTCAATTTGGACTGATTTGAAATTTGAATGATTCTGCAAAAGTGTTGTTAACAATTAAAAAGTATGTAGATAAGGGTGCATAATTGATGGCAAATTAAAATTTGGTTTATGAAATATCACTATTTCCCTCTCTCTCTTTTTTTAGATAAACCTTCTTATTTTACAAGTGGAGATTTTTTTTCAATAAAAAAAAATTAGTTTATTAAACATAATTGAACCAGTAATTTGCAAACGGGAGAGACTATGTAACAGTTCATAACATGATCTTGTCTATGTGACATTTTACCTGAAACAATGTCATTTTCACAATTTTTTCACCCAATATTGTCATTGTGGTTTGATCAGTCATCCCCTGACTTTACTATATATAAAGTTTACTTCAATACTTGGGTTCATTAAAATCATCAATTCCTTCACACATGGATTAATCTCAATTTGTTATTGAAAAGAGATTTACTTAAATGAGAGAGCAATTTAATATAGATAAATGTATTTGAAATACTGATTAATAACATTAATAATACAACATGCGGACTTTCAAAAACATTTTTTGTGTTCGACTGGGAAAAAATTATTTGGTGTTTAACAATACATTATATATCTTGCCTTAAGTATATCTACATGTTGCATACTTGCATGATAATGTTCGGTGTAGATTTGGACTAGTTATTATAGTCTATTTAATTTCATTATAAATTAATTCAGAAATTAAATAAACCCCGAATATAGAAGAGACAAAAATGATTGCTGTTTGTGCATTGGCATGCATGAAAATGAAAAAACACAAACACATGCCAATTGAAAGGTAGCCTGTGTGTATTAGAATTTTAGGAGACACATATGATACATATGCTATATTTTATACATTATAAAGTGTGGTATGGTCAAATGTCAACAATCTGCGACCCCAAACATAAAAGGAAAGGAAAACAAAGAAATGAGGACAGTGTGGTAAAAATCAACACAGTTCTTTTTCTTTTTCTTTTATTGACACAGTATAGGGAATTATTTTTGTTACAGTTGACCGGGTATTATTGTATGATTATTAGATCATATTTTAAAACTTGTATATAATTATCAAACATTGTTTAACATATATTCCAAAATAAATTTAAAATTTAAAAGTAGCATAACAGAAATTTGAGTCTGCATGAAATGAGTTTTCTCTTGACATATATATGTATATGGGTACATGTGTCAAAAAACAACAACACCCAAACATGCATACATTAAAAGCATACATCAATCATACTGACTACTGTTAATTAACTACTTTAATTAATTCATCGCATATTACTATTATTTAAGGCAGACACAACCACCACTCTCTCTCTCTTTTCTCTCTGTTCGTTGATGAGTCTGTTCTCTGCTTCTGCCTTCTGCCACTGCACTGGACCCTCTCTCATTGTCCTGCTAAGAATAATTTTAAACTTTTCATTAATTAGAATTTAATTCTCTACTATATATGAAATTTGATTTTTTTTTTTGGGGTTTGAGATGGAGTAAATGAAAATAAAATTAATAAAAACGGGGCTGATTGACAGCACATATCCCACACATACACTGAGTGTCTTATGATTTCGAAGAGTAGTATAGATTTGACGTTTGACTTGTCATTTCAGTCACTCACTTTCCCTCTTAATATATCTGCAATCTGAATACACGTTTGCATACTTCATTTTCTAGCAGCTTTTCCTCTCTTCTCTTCTCTTACATACGTACCAATTATTTGGTCTTCTTCATTACCCACCATTTCCTCATCATCTTCACCTCTTTTGGACTTTTCTCCCCAACTTTTAATTCTCTACTTACCACAATTTATTAACTCTACATATATTCTAGAGTATTTCAGTTTCATTAATTGATAATAAGAGGAAACCGTCTTGCAGTCAGCAAGTCATGCATTAGTCAGAGATAAGCATAATTGAGAGATGATTTAGACCACATGCATATTAATTGTTAAAAAATTAATTTCTTCTGCGCGACAAATATATGATGGATGCATATTAATTATTATCACTGAATTTTAATTAGTTGGACAGACATGGATATACATGGTTCACGTGAAGCAGAGAGAGTTTGAAGAGAGGTGGTTCTCGCGTATGGGATGCATTAATGTTAATTATCACTACCAGAGAAGGAATATTATTTGGATGTATGTATTTGTTGGTAAATAGAAGGTGGCAATATTAGTTTCACCCAAATATATATAAATATAAAATTAATTCCCAGAGGTTTATTGAGTGGTTTTTAGAGAACAAGTATTGGGGGGATTTGGAGGCATCATCGCTTAAAGGAGATGGCGCCCCTTCAACCTTTTTGTCTATTGACTAGTCCTTTCAAACTACTTTACCAATTTTGTTCACCTCAACACACTACTGTTTTTCGCCACATCCACTCATATCTCAACCTATATTTTTAAAATAAAATACAAAATTAAATTGGACCTATATATATTTTGGCCAAAATAAAATGGACCTATATATATATTGTATTTTTCTTTTATGTATATATATTATATATCTTGACTCTTGAGTCCCGACTATCTTCTCATTAATTTTTATCTATAATACACACATACAGACTCATGGCATGATGCAAATACAAACACATCAATATATTGAATTTGTAAATTTATATGATACGATATATTATATATGTCTATATAAATATTTACAAGATTTGATAAAAAATCATAAACTATAATATTAATTTATAAAATATTTCATACATATCAATCTTTATTATTTTATATTGTGTTGAAGTGCTAAAAAGTTTGGCACTTATAAATATATTTTGTAGGACAACATATTCTTAACTCGTTATGAGAAAATGACACATACATTGAACAATTTGGAATTAAGAAAGAAATACTGATATTGTTTATTGACGCAAACAGTAGTCTGAGAATTATATGTCCTTCAACTTCTTCGTGTTAAACTTGTATACATATATATACAAGTTTATTTTATATATATATATATATGTTGTTCTTCCATATATTCACAACGACATTTTATTTTCATAAAAAAACATAAAAAAAAATTAAAACTTAACCAATTTGCTGAAGAAAAAAACATTGATATATATATATATATATATATATAACAATGTTATGAATGGATGATTTAATAGCACAAATATAAATATCATGATTATTTTTTTTCCTGTTACATATAAAGTTATTCATATAGTACTTTATATGTGCAGGTCAAAGGAGCATAAATATAGAGAGTTCTCAGCTGGAATTATGGAGTTCTCAGCTGGTTGAATATTGAGGCACGTACTTGTGTTCATGGTCCCTTAGAATCAAAAAATAGTAAATATTAATTATTAATTTTTTTTTCAAAGACCTAGCTCCATATCTATTGTCATCCGAGCTGGCATACATTGACTAATTAATTAAGTAATGGAGAGTGATATATTCAAAGTCATGCTTGAGTATGCAATTGGATCCGGGCAATTGAAACGATCGATGAAGTCATGTCGCAAAAAAGAAAAAAAGAATTGATTACATTAGCATTATATATTAAAGTCATGGTTTTTCTAGTACATTCTTCTCTTTAGTTAAGAGACAAAGAGAATTGGTAATATATAAGGTAGGGTTGTCTGACTATATGTGCATTTGGATGGTTACTATGACAAGGATCCATAATGTAGTTAAGTTGACTTTTGACTCTGACTCATACCTAGGTGGTGTCCATTACAGTAAGAATACAAATGCCTCTCTCTCTCTCTCTCTCTCTCTCTTATAATTTTCATGTTTGGTATTGATTTGGTGAGAGAGAGATATATATATATATATGGTGATTTGATATTTTGTGTTATTGGGAAACGATGAGAATTGCATATATAGGAGGAGCAAGTGGTCGAAAGTAATCTCAGAATCAAGTTTTGTGGAAGCTGTGAAGTCAAAATTCTCGCAATTGAAATTCATAACTATGATATGATGAGGTTGGTGGAATAATGAGTATTGTTATTGAAGTCAGCTCAGAGCCTTTTTCTCCATCCATTACAAAAGTCTCTCATTCATTCATACACATAGAACATTCCATGCACCAATAAGTCTACATATGTATTATAACCACACACACTCTCTTTTTCTTTCTCTTTTAGGCTTTCATCTCAGCTCATTCTTTCCACTATACATACCGATCTAATATAACATAATGACATCCCGATTCCTGATATCCATATTATCTAGGAAAAGACTATATATATATGATCTTGTAATTTTCTTTCCTAATGTCAAGTCGATAGGGCACTGCAAAATTTGATTTGACTTTGTTGAAAATATTGACAGAGACCTGAAAAAATAAATAAAGATGACACACACAAGAGAATATTAAAGGTGGATACTGCATATCTTTTGCCACATAGACATCTAATGGGATTTGGTGTTTATTCAAATTAATTATTACCATTTTGACACATGTACATAGTACAAAACCCCTCTAATTATGATATCAATCCAATTAACAAATGACTCAACCTGAATTCCCAAAGTGCCTTGCGTATCTTCAATTTCTAGCTCGCTAGTAATCATTTTGATTTATTAATGGCGTGTTGAAATATTCTCACCAATTATTGAAAGGAAGTGGCTAAAAGTGGCCCTTATAGATTAAGCTGCATTTATTAATGTAATTTACTCTAGTTTATTGATGTTTTTAACCCTTTTAATTATACTATAATTTACCAAGGGAATCGAAAGACTTGTTGTAGTAG
Source organism: Chamaecrista fasciculata (assembly GCA_003254925.1). Taxonomy (NCBI): domain Eukaryota; kingdom Viridiplantae; phylum Streptophyta; class Magnoliopsida; order Fabales; family Fabaceae; genus Chamaecrista; species Chamaecrista fasciculata. Next base: position 50,193 of record QANZ01043546.1, read on the forward strand.
TTCCAAGTTTTTCCAGCGCACATATTTTGTAGTTTTATGGATTCATAGAAGACGACAGTTTTTTCTACAAAAGAGGACAAATCTTGTGTTACGTTGGTGGATAATTAAGTGACTGAAAGGCCCAAATACGTGACGAATGGATGTGAAGAAACGGTCAAAATAATTAATTAACATGGCAATTCGAGATAAATCGATTAATTAAAAAGATTAGTATGCTGTAGGAAACGAGCTCTAGGATACATGTAATGTTGGTCGCTTAAAGAATGTTTGTTCGTGGACTCTAATCCTGTTTCTATTATTTTCTGAGGTAAATTTGAAAATTATCAACGTCTCCCTTAATTTACGGAACAATCGTTCATAAAAATAATGAACATATTTATTCATTCCTCAACAATTTAATGAAGAAAAACTATCCCATGAAAGTGACCCCGTTTTTTTCCTTAAAAAAAAAAGAAAAAAGTCAATGAAATAACCTCAAAATCTATAGTATTTATTTGTATTTGCAAACATCCCCCCTTCCCAGAATTTCTCTTCTGTTCTTTTTTTTATTCTCTACTACATTATATTTTTTTAAAAAAAATTATTTTATATGTGTATTTCGTTACTGTTTAAAGTTCAAGAGATTTTTTAAATAGTAATTAAGATTCAATAGGAGTTTTGTATATTTTATTCAAATGTAAATGGGCTAAATTATACATACTTAGTAACTTTCCATGTTTTTATCCATTTTTTAATTTCAAATGTATAGTCTTACACAAAATACTTCATTTACCAAATGCACACTGTTTTGTATGGTTTTATTACCAAAAATTATATAAAATTAAACTAATTCAACTATTCAAATAGTGAAATAACATTAGAACAATTAATTTAATTTGTTTTATCTTCAAGTTGAAAAGAAAGAACTAACTTGATCAATAATTCAATAAGCTAGTTTAATTAACTTTTGAATAAGTTTAAAGCTGAGTGGGAAGTAAATAATTTAATGGCGGATGCATGGAGTGATTGGTGACCCAGCTAGCAAGGGTATAGTACATATATGATCATGAAAAAATTTACTATTTAGTACTTAAATTTACACTGAGTTAAATTAATCAATCTTTGAATGATCAAATCATACTACTTAATCTCTGAATTATTACAATTGTCAATGATTTAATCTTTAGAGACAAAAACTAGAAATTCAATACAACTTCAGTACCAAAACACATTAATTTAATATAAATTCAATAATCAAAAAATATAAAATGAAATCAAATTTAAGGACGAAATAATTATTAAGGATAAAATAGTTGATAATTAAAATATTTTGAGGATTAAATTATATATTTTAATTATTTAAAAATTAATTAATTTACTCAATATAAATTTAAAAATCAAATAATAAACTTTCAAGTGTAATCAAAAGGTTTTGTGATGGGAACTTTTAATTGCAATGAAACCCCACTTGGTTTATGGGCCCATCTCCAATAACCCTTTTTTGCGTCGTTGACCATCTCTAAATAGGCGTCGGTCAGCACGGTCATTGATGTGGCGTCTGAATTATGAAAATGGAGAGATCAGCCACTCATTTTCAACCAATATTGTATTAATTTATAATGCCCCTTTTAATATATAATTTCATAATTAACGAGCAACTCGAAATAAATTATATTTACCTAGATTCTGCTTTCACAAATCACAATAATTATTTTTCATTTCTGGGGATCCTAATCACTTTGGACTGTACGTGTCACTTTTAAAATTTTAAAACGATTGAGAGAACAAGTAAAAAGAGAATGTGTGTATGTGTTTATGTATATATATTAGGTGGGGATGCATCTAGCTAAGATATATCATATATGTAATTAAGTAATGGAGATGGAATCACATATATATACAATTATTAGGAGTGTGTAGAAGTAAGATGTGGTTGAAGATATGACAAAGAGTACTAATTAATTAATTAAATGAATGGGCTTTTTTTTTTTTTTTGTAAACCAAAGGGGCTTATAGCCACAATACAAAAAGCACCAAAAACAACCTACACGCCTCTAAGCAGCACTGTGATTATACGATCCTCAAACAGGACAAGTCTCACACTCTCCGGCAGGTTGGTCTAAATCTCCTTCCTTAAGGCCCAAATCGAAGCCCAAACCAGCCAAATGGTCAGCGGCTCGGTTCTCTTCCCCCAAAACATGATAGAATTGCACGCTCCAATCTCTGTTTAGCATTGAAAACATGAAGTTCCTCAAGCTCCCACCATTGTTGCAACTCAAAGTCCCATTTTTTCTGCAGAATATGCTCACCGTCGACACCTAATCCGCCTCAACGTTGACTCTTCTAAACCCTAGCGACCAAACAAGCTCTAACCCATCACAGATGTCCCAAATCTCGGCATCCAACACACTACAAACACCAAAGAATCTAAAAAATCATCCTCTCCAAAGCCCATCGGAATTTCTCACAAGACCACAACAGGAGGCCAAGCCCGAGGCTTTAAATGAATGGGTTTAGATGAGGCTATCTTGTGGGGATTTAATTAAGAGAGGTGAATTATTTACATAAATAAAATTCAAATAGAGAAGAACTAATAGAAGTTTGTTTAATAAAAAGAGATAAATCTAACTACCATAAAATAATGAATTTGCCAATAAAGATTGGACCAGTTGATAAGGAGTTGTCTTATAATCTATGAGGTCGTGGGTTTAATTATTCATGCTACCGATGTGAAGGTCTTGTTGGTATGCAATTTGTAAATACTTTTATAAACACCATAGAACCTAGAGGTATGTCCTGCACTTGGTGAGCCCTCAGGTTCAATTCACGTAAACTTTTTGTAATAAAAAAAGTAAATAATAAATTTAAATTATTCAAATATATTTACTTTTTTTATAACACTTAAAATAAGAGTAGATGTGATTGAAGCAGATGGAGAAGAAAAGGAAAATGGAGGAAGGAGTCGGTTTGAGCTCCACCAAATAGGGCAAGCAGGGCATGATGATTACAAGACAGCATAACACTTATTGCAGAGTCAGAGTGGGTGGGATATATCATATATATATATATATATATATATATATCATGGACGTACATTTGGGGAATGTCTAGTACTCTAATCACTGTGTGTCAATGCCTCAACTCTCAAGTGTGTGTGTGTTAGTGCTTTCTTCTTCTTCAATTGTCTTCTCTCTCAGTCCCTACTCTTTGTATTTCCACATGCCCACAAACTTTTCCGGGTCCCACACATTCATTTCCAAACTTCATCAATTCTCTCTTCCTCCATTATTTCACCTTATTTGCCATCTCTTACCATATTTTAACCTGGATTATTTTTTTTCGTTTTACAATTTATAGGCTTAATTTGTTATCAAGCACAACGTGAGATATTTTTATTGTAGTAAGAAAAACTAATTCTTTTTGAAATGTAGAGGTTATCAAAGTGGGTTTTATCTTTACTGAGATATTTGGTTACGTTTCAGGTGTATATAATTGATACAGAATATAGATTGTAAATCGATCACGTAAAACCAAGCACAAATTATAAAGCACCTAACAAGCTAAAATGGTCCCACTAGAAGGGAAAAGAAGGGGTACAGACTCGACGTATGTTGCTTAATTCTGACTTTCGCCTACACAATAGAGCCACATACATGTAAATAGTATACAGAGAGAAGGGATTTCCAATCAAATCACATAAGACTAGTGTTTGTTTGTTTCATGTTTGTTAGGAATTTGGAATTAATTATATATACAATGGCAAAAGAGAAAAAGGAAGTCCCTCCCAAATCGATCTAGCTAGCTATCTGTAGTGGTGTTCCGTGTACGTGTGTACATGGTCATGGATACAGGTGGAGTTGGGTGAGCAAATAAATATGTTAGCTTTATATATACTTGTATGAATTATGTGTCTATTCCCTTCAATATGTGTAGATAAAGATTAATTCTATTGAGTCAGATAATTTTTTTTAATATTTTGTATTTTCAAGTTCGAACCCAATACCCTTGATTAAACCTAGTTAATCAACACTATTGGTAATGGCTCAATATATATATTGGCTAAAATCTCAAATGGGTCCCTTATATATGAGGTAGATTTTAAATTTACCCCTTATGTTTCATTTGTTTTAAATTGGTCACAAACCTACTTTTAATCTCAACTGGGAGAAATAACTCTTCAAAAGTTAGCACCTAATTTCAAACTCATTGTATGGAACTTAAAATGAGAGAGATATGATCAATTCTTTTTGCTTGACCATGTAATGAGTTACTTATTTTTGGGACTCGATTTAATCTCAACCGGGAGAAATAACTCTTCAAAAGTTAGCACCTAATTTCAAACTCATTGTATCGGACTTAAAATGAGAGAGATATGATCAATTCTTTTTGCTTGACCATGTAATGAGTTACTTATTTTTGGGACTCGATTTAATCTCAACTGGGAGAAATAACTCTTCAAAAGTTAGCACATAATTTCAAACTCATTGTATCGAACTTAAAATGAGAAAGATATGATCAATTCTTTTTGCTTGACCATGTAATGAGTTACTTATTTTTTGGACTCGATTTAATCTCGTTTATTGACACCCTCAAATAAAGTACTTGTCAAAAGAAACTTATAACTCTATATTTGTCGTATTTGAATTTGGAACAAGAGATATATAACTACATTCAATATTTTTATGACCAATTTGAGAAATTATAGAAACATATAAAACTAATCTAAAATAAATAAAACATAGTGGACCAATTTGAAATCCACTCCATGCATGAGGGACCAATTTGAGGTTTTGGCCTCTATATATATGTGATATAATTGGAAAGATGGTGTGTGTGTGTATGCATGTACTATAATTTAATAATATTGCAGCAACCATGAATTTGAGTTAGGCGTACGTTATTGTATATATAATTATATATGAGCGAACACTTAAATTAATTTAGAGACATGTGGTGAATGGGGATGAGTCTAGTAGTAGGTACAGTGAATTATAGTTACATATAGAACAAGGGGTGTAGATATAGAGTGGATGCAGATACATGTGAATAGGTTTGATATTTGAGGATTAATTAAGTGGTAGTCGAACATGGGTTGTGGAGGCGTTGATTAGTGAGTAAGAGTAGTAGTAGTAGTAGTACGTACAAGAGGAGTGGGGAAGCATATTTGAGAGTGATTGAATTAAAATAATAATGAAATTAGTGGGATGGGAATCCGATGGAGAGTGATGATGTTGGGTTTAAAATGAATGTTGAAATTGGGCGGGAAGGGGGAATTGAAGGGAGTGATTTGACAAGAGGAGGAGGAGGAGAAGAAGAAGCAGAAATTGCATTTGCATGTGATGGATGGACATGATATGATTTGACGAATGAAATATATGAAGTAGTACAGTTTTGTGATGGAGGAGGAGCCCACGAGCTATGTAGGACGATCCATGTCAGGCTTCTACAGCTGACAACGGCTAACGATTCCGTACACCCACGCCATGCATTCGCATTCCAAGACCCTGCATGCCCAGAGGAGATATCCATCCATATATATATATATATATATATATATATTAATACACTACTTGCCTTCAATTATAGATATATGGTGACATTAATTACCATACTCTTGTTTTCTTGTTTTGGTTCATAACAAGCTAGGGAATATTGATTGATATTACAACTTAGAATTCACTAGGAGTAGCTAGGCCTAGGTGAAAAGAACTAATTAATGGAACATACATGGGTTTTTAATTTGGAGTTGAGTGTTAGTTCTGCCTATGCATAGCATGGCATGCCAGTCATTCTCTAGCTAACCCCATCCCCACACCAATTCAATTAACACACATATATATCACTACTACTCTATATCAAATTATCAATACGAAACCCGGACCTGCTCAAACGCTGAATTGGACACTTAAAATGTTTTGGTTTGGACTTTCGAATCCTTCAAAATATAAGATTGTTTTATACTGTTTGATATTTACAGCTATCTCGGATTAGGTTGATCCCGATTGGAATGTAGAGCTTGCAGTGAATTTTAAAAAATCGGCCGAATTAGTAATTTTAAAGATATGGGGCCGTTTGATTTTGTTCTTCCATAATAGTTTTTTATTTTAAAAAACAAAAAATATACATAGTTTTTTCTTTTCAAAACCAAAAAATTGTTTTAAAAAACAAAATCAAACACGTCCTATATTTTTAAGTTTTTTTATTAATTTGATGGACTAAATATAAAATATAATATGAAATTCAATATAAAATGTTACAAATATATTAAAATAAAGTAAAAAGTACTCCTCGTTTTTTATTTTTATTAATCAAATTACAATTGTTCATGTTGTGAGCTTTGTATATTTTATTTGTATAGAACAATCAAATTATGAATTTATAAATATATGTTATTGTTATATAAATTTATGATTATATTTTATTAATTATAAATTATTTGTATTTAAAATAATTATATTTTTTATTTATACATTTATGACGTCATTTGACCTACTAAATCCGTGATCTAGAAATCTTTTCGATTTACTCTAAGGTCTCATTTTTAAAACATTGTTCAGTATATATCCATCTATGGTTTTTATCTTGTTATTAGTTAATCAACACTTCAATTATAGTCTTCCTCCAATTCCATCGTTCATTTTTGTCTTTTTCATCTCTTTACTTTCCTCATATTTTGTGGTGAATTTGTCCAGATTTATTTTTGATTCTAGTCTTTCCTTACGAGAGGTTCTATTCCAATATCAGATATATATGAGTATATGTCGGAAAATATTTGATGTTTCAACATATTAATGGAAGAGTCTATAACATCTATATTTGGGACGAAGACTTCTTTTCTGATATGCAGAGAGTTTCATTGTAAATATTTTGTTGGCAACACCAAGATCAGTAATGACTTTCATCTTGCAGATAGGATCATTTGTTCTTTAATCTATTATTCTAGTTCAACAATATTTGCTGTTTGTTTTTCTTTTGCATTATCATATTGGAGTTTTTAGACTGATTGTAAATGTTATCTGGCTTTTTTTATAATACAATTTGGCATGATGCTTTTAAAAAAAAAATAAAAAAAATTGTTGTTGTATTCTTTCATGCATTTTTTTCGTGTCTAACAAGAGGTGTAAGATGAAAATTCAATAACCAAGATTTCAGACGGCAGGATTATTTAGACCTATTTCTCTCATATTTATAGGGGAAGTTACATATTTTTTATTTTTTTAAGAAAAAATTAAATATTTAAAAAATTCAAAGAAATAGTAAACTTTGTCAAAACTCAAAACATAAATAATAGAATTAGCAAACATGTAGGACCAACAACTTCATTCATTTGGCTTATAGGCTAAACAAGAGTAGAAGACACAGTATATTGAAATGAAAATTGGAAAGTATATTCAGGAAAGCGTGAGCCGCACGTGTTGTTGAAAAGCTTGTCCATACTTTTCATTTAGGCCAAAGTCCTATTTTGGTCCCC